>JAAAQI020132131.1:0-29391 GCA_011800005.2 Stichodactyla mertensii | reverse complement strand
TGCGACGTTGCTCGCAACGGGGTTTCAGGGGTTGTCAAACAGAGCGACTTTCCTAGCGATGTCTCAAAAGTAGAACTGGTTTGTACATCTGCGATTTCGCGCGCGACAGTTGCACGGGTGGGCACACGGTGCGATTTCCCTGTTACAAACAACGTTGCAGGCAACGCCACATCGTGTGTCCGAGCCTTAACCAGCAGAGACGGGATAGGTCAACAAGAAAGACAAAAATTTAAGAGAGGTTTTTTTACGATATCTTTGTTTCAAGGTTGGCGTATCGTTTCAGTTTTTCTTTCGGAAAAGAATTTCCGGAGGAAATGTCTGAAAAGAACCAAATTTTACTCAATTAATTGATTGAAGGGAAGAAATTGATAAACATATTTCAGCAGTTGTCTAATGAGTCGATCAAATATCCTGAAATCTAAGGTTTTTTTAGGATCGTTTGGCTGGTGACCTTTAGACCATTTTAGTTTTACAACCATGTAACCATGACTGGAGAGGCGCGCGAAAAGAATGGAAAGCCATTGCAATGTTAGTGCACATCGAACGAAATTCCCTTTTAATTTACAATGATTATTAATGAATAAATAAATAAATAATAGAATTTTCGACTTTTTTTACATTAAAATGCAGATTTTTAAATTCATTGGCCTATAACTGAAGGACCCATTAACTGCGTTAACAAATTTTACACCCGAATCAAACCCGCGGGATACGCGTTGTGGCCCATTCCTCACCTCACGGGTTATATATATATCGTTTCCATATCTTTTGGAGAAGACCAAAATAGGTGAACGGACTCACTATGATATTCGAACAATCCAGAGAATCTAACTCTTAGCGCTATTCTAGATGAGATCTGTGTTCCGATAGAACAGAATGGCTTCCTAGCTTAGGGTCGGTATCCCCTAAAGTATAGTAGTGGAGCCGAAAATAATTATAATTACTGTGTTGTTTTCTTAATCCATCGCATCTTTTGAAGGTGAATGTCCATTAAAAACCCACTTATGGAGATTAAGTTCGACGGTTCTAGTCGCGAATACAAACAAAGAAGGAAAAAAGTTGAGCACCTAATTCAGTCAAGACAACCTAATCAGACACCACTATTATATTACACTAATTGAAAAGACTGTAAATCAGACATGACATCTTAGCTCCATAAATAGCTGAGTGTAATTTGTGGGTTCAACTGCTTCTATTTATGGTAGTCAGCGCAATTAATTATGTTTTTATAGCTATTTCACGGTCTGGTGTCAATCTTCTGTCACACACTATTCAAAGTAAGCTCCCAAGGACGAAATCTCCATTGAGCCACTTATGTTTAATCGAGCACACACCATTGAAGTCGTTCACGACAGAGAGAGCAAAGATAATGCAACAGAACTGCTTTGCATCCATATTCATCGGCTTACATTTCCGATGTGTCTCGCTTCCTTTCCGCAATAAAAGCCCACGTTTGTTTCTACCCTAAACAACATTTTCCCCAAATAAATAAAATGTCAAAGTGAATTCCAAAAACCGAAACCACAGCTTTAGTAACCACTTGAAGAATTGGACATGTAATAGTCGGTTTGCCTAGGCTAATAAAGCCTGGCGACGAGTAAAGTTATCAAGCCATTACTGAAGCAATTTTATGTATTTGGATTAAGTGAAAACTTTGCTATTGACTCAAGATGTAATATTGTCATATTTCCCACAAAGTTTCACACAGCCAATCAAATAAAATCTCCAAACACCTTCCAGCCAAAACACTGGAATTTCAAAACAACATTACATTTCTTTGATTGCGCTTTTCAATTTTGTTTCTGCGTCAACTAAGACCCAGAACTACGCCGTGTTTAGCTCGGTCTAAATTAGCCAGTTTAGCAGAAACACTTGTTTCTTCACGGATATCCTTAGGCATCAAACCCCTACCGACATCTTGCCAATGAGTAGCACTGCTTTGAAAAATTCGTATAGAAATATATTCTTGAGCAACGACGACATCCAGACATTGTTTCAGTAAAGAGTGGAAATATCCTGTTTTTACTTACGTTATTTTTCCAAAGGGTTGTAAAACTTGTATTAGGTCTGTTTCTTTGCACCCGTCAGCCACAGCTCGACAGTGTATGACTCTAGACGGAGGCGTATTATGGTGGGCGATGTTGTTGTTGTTGGTCGTGACAGGATAGTGACTGGACGAAGACAAGGGCGATGTGACTGACGACGATAAAGTTGTTGGTGAGAAAACTGCGACAAAACAAAACAAGAAAGCATAAACGATGTATTGAATAAAATAAACGAACAGGAACAATAATAATAAGATAATTATGGAATGTAACCGTCGGGGAAAAATTGGATGAAAAAATAAATATATAAATATTGGTTTCATTGTATTACTCAAATAATTATCGAAAAATGTACTATGTAAATATGATTTGCAAATATGTGCTACAATATTTTCTAAAATATTTCGATTTGCTGACGAGATTTGAAAAATTAGGGTACAACAATCCATAATGGTGCAAGATTTTAGTTGGAGGCAAACTATTACATGTCAAAGTAAATTTTACCTCGCGATTAAAGCTACAAATATATCTAAATAGACTGTGAAAACAGTAGAAGAGTAGCCCTGCAGCGACGATGAAATGAACTAGACGTAAAGTTGAAGCCTTACCGAAATCGTAGGACTGCAGATCAAATGAACTAAGAAAGTGGCTAAAGTCAACACCGGATAGAAAGCAAAAAACTAAAGCAAGCCTCTCGGTCAGTGATGTAGAAAAGTGCCTATACTTTTGATAAGTGCACGGACTCTAAACCAAACAAATCAACCATGAACAAGATCGATTTGACAGTGAATTCATCTCCAGACTAGAAGCTACTGGCGAGGCAGAAAAGGATGGCGAACGTTAATGTAAATTAGCAAGAAGTTTCCTAAACACTTAACAGAGCACTTGTATTAAACGAGAGCCTGGAGCGCCATTTACAGTCAGATCATCTTCTGTTGATTCCTGTCCGATAGATTATTGATAGCTATAAAATCTGTAAAAGCAGAATATGGTCAAATGACTGTATAGTTTATAAGGAGGACACTGTCTGGCATATTGATGAAGTGATTGGGGCGAAAATGCCACCATAATATAGCAGTAAGATCGTGATCGCTGCAAGGTCGTTTAATGATGCATTTTCCAACTCTCCGAGTGATACTTGTCTATTCAACTGACAAATACACGAGATAATCAGATTCCAACATAAATCAGGGATTCTACTACGGAGATTGCTAAGGGCTTAATAAGTTAATTCTCAGGCCAAGGGAAAAAAATACATGTAAAGCAGCAAAGCTGATAAAATCAGTAATATTTTAAACTCGAAATGCGTATTTGACGTTCGAAAGAGGAGAGAGAGATTACCAATGCCAATATTTGACAAGATTATTCTTTATGACCCCACGTCAAAGCCAATATTTATAATCGGAATAAAAACAGACTCCAGCAATCACGTGTGACGGCGTTGTCTTGGTTACCTAAGACAAAGGGTATCCATAAAATTTTGCTTCGTCGCGAGAATTGGCAAAATCAAGACCTTTTAAATTTGGAAAGAAAAATAAAGGTATTTGCATTTAAAAATATTTATACATTTAAAATTGCTTCAAAAATATTTGTGGACAAGGATAAGGGTTCAGCTGAAAATCATTAATATGACGGCAACAGCTGATCAAGGATTTAACGCGTTTTTATCGAGGTGTCTGCCTTCATATCCAGCCATACTGCTGATTAGCGATTGGCTGTGACCTTATGACGCCATCACCTAGGATTCCTGGCCCGTTACCACAGCAACGGCGTCGGCTATTATCACATTCCCAAAGGCGATGCGTATTGGCTTTCGGCCTTTTAAATAACCCAGTTCCTGAATCATAGAAAGACTTTCTCTTTAGAGTAATGAATGGGTGGGATAGGTCGAGACAGACAGGGCGCACGTAATTAAATTCGGAAATTGGATTGAAGACCTTGATTGTGGTTTTATTTTTAGGGATTTCGATGGCTATTTCGAGAAATCTCAAGAGAGAAAACACACAAAGATGCAAAGTTTTTTACATATCATATGCTATCCACATCGATTCGAATGGAACAGATTTCAACCAATGTTATTTAAGATATAATCCCTTAATCCAATTATGTAACAAATAGTCCATCTGAGAGACCAGATTCGAGTTCCTTGTGGTATCCGGTATTATAATGTAACCTAAGGGGGGTGGGGGTGGAGTGTTTTGCGGTTGTCTGATCACATAATACGCGGGATTATTTCCAAATATGGTAGTACTATGTTACTGAACCTACGAGCTTCAATTTTAAAATAGTAAGAAATAGTAACGTATCCTAATTACCAGCTGAGCGAACGACTAATCTCGCAAAGCATTGTTGATCAAAACCTGCGGTCCTCACTGTTTTGAAAATCATTTTTCACGTGGCTTTTAGATAATTCACAGATAAAATATCACTCTGATTAAGAGTTTTGGACTTTTATGAGACTCAAAATCTATTAGATTCAATTGTCAATAGTTTTCAGGTAGAAAAAGGTGCTTGAACATAGGCATCGGCCATAACAAATCACAACGGACTGTGATTGGTTAGAAAATTTAATGGCGCTAAGCTGTTAATGGCGTAAATATTAAGAATACAACACAGAGGCATCTCCATTTACTACCAGTTCATAAAGTATGTCTTACACCCTTCAGAACCATTTCTCATGACTGTAAATAGCATAAGCAATCTGAATTCACATTAATCATTGTAAAGCGCCTTTGATTATATCTATATAGAAAAGACGCTATATAAATCATAAATCATAATCATTATGAAATAAACTGCGGTGCTTTTTTGTTTAGCATTAGAGCAGTTGTATGTAAAACAGCTCACGGCACGAACACGGTCGTGACACGGTCAAGGCACGGCAAGGCACGTCAAAATTCTACGGAAAACATCACAGTCGGCCATTACATCACGTTTACTCGTAGCATTTGGAACAATCTTACACTATCATTTCAGCCACAGGGACTCAGGCTAAAAATGTCTACCTAAGTGCACGCCAAGGTACGTCAACTGTGACCTCAGGATATTTTTCTAAATGATATATATGGCTGTTATCTGGGTGCCATACTAGCTAGTCTTGAAGTATACTGCAGGCAAGAAAAACCTCAAGTTAAAACGACTACATATGAGCCTTACTCAAGTTCACCCCAAGGCACGTTAAATTCGAGCTCTCGATATGTTTCTATATATGTGTGGGGCCTGTTTTCTCTGGTGCCATTAATACTAGCTAGTCTTGCAGGATAATGTATACTACAAAGACTGCAAGTAACGACGAATAAGCTACTCAAGTGCATCCCAAGGCAAAATAGACACGAGCTCACGAAATGTCTGCATCCTGCTGTTATAGTACATGAAGATGCATTATCTGGTGCCACTACTGGAGCTTGAAGTGCCTTACAAACTACCTTAAGACCATATTTGAGTTCCTGATGGATTATTTTTATCATTCTGAGGGGTTTGTTTTCTTGCGTGGATGGAAGAACCACACGCAAAGGGTAGTTGGCAAGAATGAGGGGGGGGGGGGGTGAGCTATCAAAAATTCACGACACTGAGAGTGAGGGGGAATAACTGTCTTTGACCCCACATAAATAATGGATGTCTGCGAAGAGGAACGAGTCTTCCTCAAGAACACCCTGGGGCATCACGGTTAGGAACTCACGATATGTCGTCACTTTACTTTCATATCACGCTACAAACACAAACTGAAATCACTGCAACAGGAAACTTAAGATTCCCCTGTTTTCATAAGGGTTTAAACAAATTTTATCTGAGGTGTAAACAAGTTCAGAAATTACGAACAAGCTCTTTCTCGTGCTAAAATATTTACAAAAAATACGTTACAAAGTCAATGTGGAATAGACCTAATTCGCTTGGGCGTATTTGTTTTCCCAATACAGGTCACGTGTCATTCCTTTGGGACTTTTTCCTTTGTTTAATGATAACGCTTGAGAAGGCACATTAATATGGATAAACCTCAAAGAAAGAATCGTATTCCCAAGAGGTCTGAATTGGGAAAACATTACGCCCAAGCGAATTAGGTCTATTGGCGTTAAGCGCTGAATTTCTTTATGAGAGAAAGATAAAAAGACTGTCCATATTTCAGGTGTATCTGGTGTCTTTATCTATTGTTTTCTTTCTTCCTTTTTTCATTTCTCATACTTTCTTTCAACTCTATTTTTCCAAAACATGCCGCTGAAATCCAGCAGGAAACACAAGGAAAAAATAACCTTAACTAAAAGGTACGAATATTCCTGTTCTTTAGATTTTGCTTAGAAAGTTCTTTCAAAGTTGCGTATCAGAACCCTTGCATCAATTCCAAAATTCCAAATTCAAAGCAGTTCAAATTGAAGAAAATTAACATTGAACAGAATTTCACTCTCCTGAGAATCGACGACTGAAAAGATTCCGCTTTCTTTTTGCCCTCAAAACTGAATTGCTTTGGGAATTGTTGCAAGAGGTCAATAGAACCAACCAGAAGGTACATCAGGAGAAGCCACGCTATTTAATATATCCTGTCTCTTTTTGGAGTCCTTAAAATGACATTTCAAGATACCCTAGGTTTAAGATGTTTTAAAGTGAGTAATAAACTCTTAATGAGTATTTTTTATATAGTCAATGTCATTAACGTTGTCCACCGAAAAAAGACATTTAGACTAAAAGAAATGTCACGTGAGTTGTTTATTCATTTAATCGGATAAAAATTCAAATTTATCCTGTCATGTTATTATTAGTTAACAGGGAATAATAAATAAACTCTTCGTACACAATGATTTCCTTTAACAAACATTTAGAGCGCGTTTTTATGTATCACGTGATATTTCTTTCAGTCTAAATGTCTTTTTTCGCTGGACAACATTAATGACATTGTCTCGTATTAAGTTGGTGTTCGATGATTGATTTACGATGCATTTAGTCAATATAGCCGGGTAGAATTAGATAATAAACTAGACATCTAGTCTACAAGAACCTTTATAGTGTATGTGCCTAACTAATAGATGGTGTATCTAGTTTCTAAACTTGGAATTAATTTAAATTAACAATATCAAAAACTTAGTTTATCTATTTGGACGGTAAATATTAATGGCATATAAAATCACCATAAAGGAATAATATAACACTGCAAAAAAATGATGGGCTATAAAGATTATTGGAGCTAGAATAGTAATAGTAATAATAATAATTATTATTATAGTAATAATAATTATTATAGTAATAATAATTATAATAGTAATAATAATTATTATAGTAATAATCATCATCATCACCATAATTATCATCATCATCATCATCACCTCCACCACCACCATCATCATCATTGGTGATCAATAATAATTATAATAATCAATAATCCTTTATATTTATTCTATTATTTTGTGTGATGCGAATCAGCATTCGCTACTAAGAGTGGTAAAGAAAATAACATCAAAATCACGCTTGATTCCCGTGTCGTGTGGAGATTTATGTCGTTTGGGGACTGAAACATTTAAATTAATTCTGACAAGAAATTACGCGCGGGACTCGAATCGCACTCTAACAAAAGACCTCTAACAAAAGTTGCTGAAATAAACAATTTAGCTACACAAAACCAACATTAACACAAAGATCGAAAGTATTGAAATTTCATTAAAACATTTGAAAATTTGAGGTAATTAAAATTTTTTTGGATGGAAGTTTGAGTTTTTTATATGGTACTGCGCATGTACGATGGAAAAATGGCGGTAATTCAAAAGCAGCCGGCATATGAAACGAATTCTTACGATTTGCAAATCTGTAAAAACTACTTATCTTTAATATATTGCTGAGTTGCTTTAGATTTCTTGGAATTTTTGTAAAAAAGGACTAAGTACGATGAATAGAGTGACCCTGCCACAAAATCATAAATGACACTGTCACTAATATTATAAAATGTATATCAAAATCACCGATCAGGGCTCAGTAATACAGAACGTTGCCTACGTAACAGTTAACTGCGGTGAGCATGCGCATGATACCGATCACGAGATTGAATGGTATGTGTAAATTTCCGTACGTTTTGATTGGACAACCATTTGAGAGCTACAGTAATACGATAAACAGCAAAATTGAAGTTCTGACCTTAAATTTCCTTCTTAGAGCTTTAGTTATGAATAAAAATATCGAAAACCAGATCCAAATACTGTAGGAAAATTCATTGGATGACGAGTCGGGAAATGAATTTTCCTTGAATCCCATAGCGGACAGACTAAGCCTTCTTTTTGGTTTGTTCTTGAGCGGCTGTACGTGTGTGAGTGGGCTACCTGTGTAACATTGAATTCAGCTTTTCAGTGTTAAATTCCATCTCCTCGATAGCCAATCAGCGCACGAGTTTCAGATGAGCTATGGGATTCTGTTAAAAATGCTACTTTTTTTACGCAGAATTTTAACGTAAAAAAACAAATTGGATTGCGGGCATTACTTAAAATAATTTATAGCGATGAAGGTATATTGATGTGACTTGACAGAGTAAGCTATCGTTTAAAAAAATGAATTAAATTATTTTTTTCTTTCTTTTCCTTATTTCGTTAATAAACCGATCCCGCGATCCATAGATACTGTTCCTAAAGCCAAAACTTTAAATCGAGATTGCGCTATGAAATAAATGTCGATTACTAAAAATCATATACGGCTTAAGTTTTATTTTGTGTAACGCGGGAAAACATTCATGACACAAATAGCCAATAAATGTTTAAATGTCCCTAAAATCGAGAAGTTTGTAGTTTTGTTTGTCCGACCCTCCATATTCCTTTGGGGAAAACTTTACGCTCTCATTGGTAGAGCTGGTGTTTGCGGGATCGGTCTATTTGATAGACTAATGTAATAACAAAAATAAAGCCAGTAGAATGAAAGATTATTTATCATGGATAAATAATAAGTAATAGTTATCCAATTGTCTCACGACTCTGCTGCGACTCGCCTGATGACTAGCAGAGCAGTCATGTTCATTCACAAATGCAGAGTCATGACGGGACAATATTACTAATTGAACAAGATTAAAAATAAAGCCAACCTGAATCAAAGCCAAGAAAATTGATCCATAGCAGGAAACAATGCTATGCAACTAGCCAGTGTACCTGAAAATTTGCTGCCGAGAAGAAAATTCCAAAAATAACAAAGAACTGGCTTTCTACGAAACGAATGCTGCACTATACAGAAGGCACTTTAGGAAGTAAAGAAAGTTTTAAGAATCCGTTGCATCAAGAATTCCTTTTCATAACAATTTATCTAGGTTTTTATTATGCTATTTGTCAGATTATATCTTGTTTCTGGTGGGTTTTTCGAGGAAATGAATTAATGTATACCAACCTTTTTTAAAGATAGAGCATAACCATTAAGGGTTGAGTGATTCGATTCTGTAAATAAACTCCTACACTAATATGAAACTACATTTGTCTGAATCCAACGAACAGAACAGGATCTGCAACAATTCCTTCGAGGTAATTACTGCGAAAGGGGAAATTACTGTCCTGTTTAATTATAAAATAAACTAATCGAACGCTAACGTCAATCTCAAAGCGACAGAAATATCAAAAATAGCACTTAGATGATGACAGATGCAAAGGAAAGCTGCCATATCAAGTTGATGTAGCTAACAGATGATTTTAAATTCAAATATTATACAAAGGTTTGGCTTTCGCTTTTTCGAACTCCTTATTGATGAAAAACTCTTGATTTAAGCTCCTTCGAAAGCGGATTTTGTATCAGAAACAAAGACTGCAGTGTTCGAAAGAAGATAAATAGCTTCAATGGGGGACAGTTCGCGACTGTATGACAGCAATGGCCGGAGAAGGAGGAGTCATTAAGATTTGACACGCGATAAGCGACGACGGACTAAGCTCTAAATGTTAGTTTGTCGTACCAGTCGTATCGGAAATCAAAATCTGTCCGACGCATGATCTTCAATGGGCACCGAATTCCGAAATAAATAAAAAAAACTTTTTCCTTCGGCAACGAATGAAAGTATTTTACCCCTGGTTCACGTCTATTATAAACTTACTTACGACTCCAAATATACGCCTTTTTCTGGAATCTTCAGGTCAAAAACACATTTATGATAACTCCGTTTTCTGACCACATAAATAATTGAATCTGTTTACTAGACCAAAAGAGGCATTCCCGTTCGTTTAGGATAACTTTCATAGGTGACTTTATTCTTGAACATTCTATTTCTAAAGCCTTATGTGTTATCTTTTCATTATCTCATTAATGCTTCCAATTACTTTTTTCTGGGTGAAGTTTTTGGTTTAGCGATTGCTCTCTCTTTTGTGTACATATTTTTCAGGTGATGTATCGTTTCCTTTATATCGTATTTGATCAATTAATAGGAAGAAACATAGTATAAATAAATAGATCTATCACTGAAGCGATAGACTGATTGAAATATTGCCTTAAGCGTTCGCCTCAATTTAGGGTTCGCCCCATGCAAGGGAACCGGGAATGCACGGGAACTTTTGGAGTCCGGAATCCCAGGAGTTGGAATCCAGAATTCACAAAAGTTTGGCTTTTGGAACCCGGAATCCAAGAATTGGAATCCAGTTCTGGCTCTAGCTGTATGTTGTCATTTCTCGTCTCCTATGGCCTCAATATTTTCCGAGTTTGGCCTTGTTTATAGAATTCAAGCTTGTTACATAAGATTCTGAAGCGACACTACAGAAAAACGTCAAGTGCATTTTAGCACGTTAATTCCAAGAATTCAAGAGAGTTTCAGTGTGAAAAAAAAAATGTTCGTTTTCTCCGATTATACAAAATATTTCCGTGGTATACTTTTGTAAGACTAAGATATCATATAAATGAAGAACATATGTAAGAACTAGCCTGAACTGACCTTAAGTTTTGGCATTTTGAGTCAAATAGATCTTTCACTAATTCGCTTGGATGATCACGAAACAATGGTTCCAAGTCGAGACTGAACTTGATTTTTTGTTTATCAAGGCCAACCTCGACTTGAAACCATTGTTTCGTGATCATCCAAGCGAATTCGGGAAAGATCTATTGTAAGACAAGTGCGAAAGTAAAATTTTCCATATTTTACAATGAGGACTTTGAGTATGCACAGACGTTTTTCTCTAGTGTCCTCCAAAGCCAAAAATCAAAGACGACACTAGAGAAAAACGTTTGCGCATGCGTATATTTTGTCAATGTTTCCAAGAATTCAAGAGAGCTTCAGTGTGAAAAGAAATGCTCGTTTTCTTCGACTATACAAAACTTTTCGGTGGTATACTTTCGTGTGGGACCAAGATATCATATAAATGAAGAACATATGTAAGAATTAGCCTTAAGTTTTTTGGTATTTTCTGAAGTGCAGTTGTAAAGCAAGCGTGAAAGTAAAATTTGAATATTCTTACAATAGCACGAAGACGTCTTTAGCTAATTTGCATACAGGCTGCAAGCATGCGCAGACGTTTTTCTCTAGTGTCTCCGAAGAAAGGCCTGGGTACAATACTGTTTAGGTTCAAAGTTTAGGTTCAAAGGAGTGTTGATGACTTACAGCTGCCATATTTGAGAAATTTTTTGTTATGCTCAACCAAACAAAAGAGAAATTAAGAATTTAGCCTACGCTAAATAAATATTCAATCTCTGCGAAAATCATCCACAGCGCCACTTACCAGACTTAACAGTAGTTTCGCCATAATCGAAGACATTGAAATCCTAACATTCAGGTTGGTTCCAGTGATCTTGGCGGCCCAGTAAACACCACTGCATGATGACAGTATCGGATAAAGTATAGCATAGTATCAGGCTAGCATCCCCCGCCGTTAAACAAATGGTGAGACACCATGGGGATTTAGATGGGCCGTAATGGCAAAAATGCGACCAAAATGATATTGGGGGCAACATTATAACAATGTTGGAGCGTTATGCGGGATTAAAATAAAGAATTAAACTAAGTAGCTTATAATTACTGACTCGATGGAAAACGATATAAGTTATTGCAACTGGAAAGAGTCCACTATGACAGGGTTGCCGAACGCCATACCATAATAAATGCAAGCGATTATTTCTTGATAAATTCGAGGTACCTGAAATGCCATAAAATGTACCACAAAAACGTCGGCGTAAGGTTCGCTAAGGCTAAACTCGTCATTTATCGCGAGAGCGCACTTTAGCAATCTTTTATATTAATTTAGCAATTTCGTTTTATAATTTTCAGCAAATTGACTGAAGCAGTCCAATGTCTGATTCTCCTTTCTGAAGATGACGCAGCCCTAATGCTGTCAATATCACATGACAGACCTAATGGAGTAATACCAGCAATGTCAGTATTTAAATATAATGTTGGCTAGTGCGCTATCGCTTAATTGACTCGGTCTAACACCGTCTAGTCTACGGTTAGGAAATAAGTTAATAGAAAACTACTTAAAGAGCAAAAGAAATTCGTCGCGTGGTGATTCTTAAACACACACACCTGTATAGCGTGGGTAAAAGATAGGTACCGAAGCGCTTTTTACTTTTAAAATAGTTCAGTTTTTGTCTGACCGTAAATCACACTGGTTATCTTTTCAGACAAATCTCCAGGAAAACACTTCTTTTTTTAATAAAGAAGCATTAATATAGCATGAAAAAGAGAAACAATTTAAATTGTACAAACGTAGAACAGTAATGAAACCGGTTGTGTGTGTCTAGTGTCTGGCGATAGTTTCAAAAAACTCATCTCAAAATCAACCGCAAATTTTCATTTGCTAGAGTAGAGATATTATACTTTAGTTCAGGGAGTGTGGCTTAAGTACACAGTCAATTTTTGAGAATACCGAAGTCATGAAATCAGAAAACAGCGACTGATTTAGGCAAATTATATGGACGGCTTTCGCATCGCAAGTTATTGAGCACAGATTGACTGCTATTCAATGCTTTATGACACACAAGACGCGCGGTTCGCGACGAAAAATTGGTCCCTCTCGAGAACTCAATGACCTCTTAAACGAGGGTTTAAAATTTTATCTTGTCAGACAGAGTTTCTTGTGCTCCAGACACGAACTAAGATATGTCTTTAAAGCAATAACACCTGGCTTTAAGTACAAGGCCTGTCCCTCACGGTCGGCAGTTAGGAATACATGTCTAACCGCTCAAAGATGGTCGATACCCAACGAGAAAATATTTCATGCCCACGGGGGAAACTTTCGTTTCTTGGATTTAACGTGTATCGAGACCATGTGTAATGGCGTCTTGGAACACATTTAATTAACAATCACTATTAAGATCTTTATATACAAAGAAAAGAAAAAAAAAATTCCCTCGGGTTTTGATGATATTATCTCGCTTGTACAACTGTACCATGCATGGCATCAATTCCTTCGCCATGGAATCTTTAAAATTTCATTTGCACTAATAGGTCATGTTGGAAATCAATTTTTGAACATGTAGGGTAGAATTAGCCTTGTATTTTACGCTTTGAGCCAAACAGTTTTATTTGGTACAATAAAGAAGCCATTGAATAACCCACTCAAAACAGTCATAAGAATTTGGGTTGTCAGTCATCGGTGGCTTACTGTAAACACGAGCGATGTACACCGACCACGCAAACGCATTCGCGAGGCGCGCCGAGATAAATCTGTCCTTTTGTAAACATATAAAAAATGGAAAAAGAGAGACAGGTTCTTTTCAAAATAATGAAGTAAGAAACTCAGGCGGAAGAAAAATGGAAACTTTTCAAACATTTCATTAGTATTCCGACAAAATAAAATATCGCGTATCAGTCTTCGCGATTTTTAATTAGACACAGAATGCAATAACGAAAGAAGAACAAAGAGGACAATTATTAAACAACTTCAAAATCCGTAACAAAACATGTTCAAGAATTAAACTAATAAAATATGAAAACACGAAGATATAGATAATCTTTTGATGAGAAAAGCTAACATTTACACTCGGTATAAAAGTTATTGTTTACAAATTACAAAAAATACAAGTTTAATTACACAGACGTTATCAGGGCTGTTACCGTTTCATTGCAATATAATCTCTCTCTCTCTCTCTTTTTTTTTGTAGGCAAAAGGGTTAATTCTCAAACACGTCAAGATACAGATTCCAAATTTTATTTTCTTGGTTGAGATTATAAGTCGAAAGGCATTTTAAATGTGAAGTCGAAAGACGTTTTAAACGATGAAAAAATTCGAGTTTGTCTTTTTGCAACTTCAGAAAAAGGAAAAAATCATCGTATCGACAAAAAATATATATATATTTGTGTAGCTGTAACTTACCGGAAAAAATGTTAGCACTCTCAAAAAAGACAATTTAAAAAGTTCTAAGAAGGAAAACCAGAAAAACCAATGACTAAACCATTCGTAATTTTGAGTTCCGAACAAACAAAGTTTAACTAAGATTGTACAGCACGATTGAAAAGACCTTCTTTTTCGAGGAGAAAACAATACCACTTAAAACTTAAACTTAACAGAAAAACAAAACTTGAGTAAATAAGTGAAACAAGGAGACATGTTATACATGTTAAGTGAATATTAATTTATAATGTTGTTTAAATTTTGTAAGTGAAATATGGTTAGGATATTATTCACAATGGAGTATTCAATAACACGGTACGTTGAAGAACCATAGCAAAGTTACTAATGAATAGTTCGAGGCTGAGAAAAATTTGTTATCACCGTATCAACTCGACGCTGTTTGGTAACATAGATATGCCATATTTGCCAATGAGGTCTTTAAAATATTTTGATTCCCTTTTAAATGAATTAAAAAGAGCTGATGAAGTAATGCCGAGAAGACTACTGAATGGAAGTTGCTTTGAAAAGAAAAAGAAAACATACAGTGCACATTTATGCACAAATTCACATTAATCAGTATCTCGTTGTGCTAGAACCTCTGAGGCACCATGTATGCACTACATGAATAACAATCTAAGTTATTAAATATGAAGTTTCAAGTCTTGTACACAAAATTATCACTTTTGTTTTGATGGAAGCAAAATGATGGATGGTAGTTCTCCCCTTTTTAAAGAAACGTGAATGTACTTTCTTAGGCTTGATTAACTTTATTTGAAGAAAGACATCTTCAGTCTATTCTTAGAAGAAATACAAAACCTCTCGAAATAAATTACAGCTATAAACCACAAACAAATGTCCAAACTCCTTATCTGTAACAGCCAAACCACAAGATAAACTACATCACAGCCAAAGACTTGAGTTCAAACCAGACATCTCTGCATGGCCAGAGTTCAAATCTATTCACTGGAGGGCACCGAATGAAACAAAGGAATAATAAAATTAAAATGCCTCTATTGTCCTATTGAATCAGTCTGACTTGCATAAATGTATTGTGCTGGAATAAAGATGAACACATATAAATAATTATATTCTGATTATACTTAGTTTCTGAGACCAGCTGCTGTGCCTAGCTCTCCAATGAATCAAGCTACTGAAAATAAGATGGTTAATGTTCAGCAACTCTTATAAGATTCTGTTTATATTAGACAAGGACAGATGAATGCTATCAGTTCCATTACATAAGCATGCTCTGTAATAATACTGTGAGCTTGGCTTTGGGGTAATGTTTGTTTTAAATCAAAAGTTATTAGCCAAATAAAGGCATACAACAGACTTATCTCAATTATAATTATTCTGAAGATATTACTTCTACACTGTCTATTAAAAATATACTTATAAAAATGTGTATATATACTTAAATCTTTACATGCCTCTACATGTATATCTATCAGTAAAGCCTGAATATAAACTTGGATACAAAATATAAACTTCAGTGAATATGATGCACATGTCCAAGAAGTGTATATGTAAAGTAATTTTTCGCTTATCTATTTTTCTCTGACATTTTATTTATTATTATCTATTTCTTCATTTTGGGAAGATTCTTAGACGAATGAAAGAAATCAGATATTGACCAAAGTGGTATACCAAATAATTATAGTAGCAGAATTCTAAAAGAATTCACTTTTTTTTTTGCTTTCTCCTATTTTTTCATTTTTTAAATTTTCATTGGAGTAGTAGTGTTAAAGAGGCTTCCAGTAAATTTGAGTATCAAATATATAAACAAACCAAAGTCTTAAACAGAATAAACAGATATGTTAAGCACTAGAAATTCATAGTTCCTATTTCCTGACAAACTAGAGGAATTTCCCCTTCGAATAAAATATATGAACAAATTTAGGGGAAAACGAGAGAAAAAGAGAAGATTTAATATGATGATCACAGAATGGAAAGATCATAAAATAATGGAGAAAATATAAAGATAACTAATGATAAGACATTGTTTTTATAATTAGGACTACTGTGATAGGTTCTTTCCTTGTTCAATTAATTTTATGCAAACAGTACTTCTAAGTTCTACAGTTAATTATTGACAGTGTAAACTGAAAATAAAGAGAAGAATGAGAATTCAAAATAAATTCCAATACCATTGACAACAGATGAACTCAAGTACAAAAACATTTCTTATTATTCTTAATTATTTTACAAGAGACTTTTACTACGCTGCTATTTAAATAATTACTACAATCATATATATTGAAAAAAATGAATAAAAAGAAGTGAATTACCGCATTTAGAGACTACACAAGGATAAATCAAAGAAAAAAAATTACATAATTATAAAGCCTATAAAAGGTATATATCAATACATCTCTATGCTATCAATACATGTAACGTCTATTTATTTATTGGTTTTGGTAACAACAGGTACGAACTTACTCAAAATAAAGGAAAGATGTTCAGCACGATTACAAATGGTTGGAATATTTGCAGCACTGGTAAGAAGATAAGGCAGCTTTGCTTGAAAACCACACTGAATTCAAATATTATAACTGGGTGCATCTATATGTACGTCTAGATCTATATGTATAATGATTGTCTCTACCATACATGCAAACACTCTTCAATAATTCAAGCACGGCGATGCTTGATTCCATAAGAGTTAACCATACGTAAACCGGCTACATTTCAAACTTGCTCTCCATTAATGGTTACCTTCTCTTTCCCAAACAAACGATCGAAATTCTAAGTATTTAACCAGAACCATGATCGTAATAAAATGAAGGAAGCACTAGTCTGCGCTACCGTCTAGACTGTCACTTACACAGTGCACCAAATTGGAAATGCCAAATAGCGAAAATTAATTATAAAATAAAAGAACTTTACTTATTGGAGCAGTGGAATACAGCAGTCCGTAGTTCTTAAGGTTATGAACCAGTATTGAATACACAAACAGGAAAACTCTTTTTGAGAATAATACAACAATAGATATAATAAAATATTCTTAACGCGTCAAGGAGAAAAGATTATCACACTGACTTGCTGATGAATCATTGAAAATAAAACAAAAAATCCTTTCTTCTGATTTAAAGGATCTCGGAGGATTTTTGTTCGGAGTTTATCACTTGGCTGTTGATGTGCTCTGAGGTTGAATAAATCTGATATCGCGGACGCAGAGCTGCGACGCTTCCAAAAACTCTTCACGTCCCAAGTGGTTACTTCAAAACATTGGAAAATACAAATCTTTAAGACACAAACCTTCACATACAGCTTAGGAATGTTTCACTTCCTTTGCTAATGAGGGGCCAGCAGGCTTTGGTGTAGGAATGCTAACATTTTAGGCTAAATGTTCTCGCCACATTATCAATTAAATAGTTTAAGAACACTGAAGCTATTTAGTTCTATCGATAGGGTGATTTCTGACGAAACTCGAGAAAAAATATTCTCCGAATTAAAGTCCAGATTATCCGATGTGTCGTGCATTGTATACATTGGAAACAATACACAAACCTCTGGACCATGGATGTTAAGTATGAACCGATTCTTAAATACAGAAGCCAGATAGACTGTAAAAAGCATGGCCAGTTGATGGGCCTGTGATAAAGGTCTAGCATAGTTATGTGCTATTTCCATCGACACGAGTGATCCGTGCGCGTTCAGAAATTTTACGATTTTCGTCATTTTCGAATTAATTCAGCTAGACAAAAACTATCCTACAGCATTCCTTTGCGTGGTTGGGTATCCGAGTTTCAGCTAGATCGGCACTAATCCAAATCGGAGCGAATTCCGCACAAGACTTTGTTGAATGTCAGCACTATAATGAAAGATACTTTTCAGTCTCGCCACTCAGGTTTATTTTGCGTGTTTCAATGACTTCACAAATCATCCCGACAATTTGTCTCCTAGTCATCAAGAATCGCACGCGGAAGCACAAAACCCAATACCCTAGAAAGAAAACCAGGGCTTCAATCATTATTCACACAAACTCTGTGACTTGTTGACTATCTGCTGCACTCACTTAAAAATACATGAATTTCAAAGTTTAACAACAACTACAATCCAACAGATTCGACATTGAGCATGTCGCCGCGTCGATCACTACATTACGATGCTGTTCATCGAATACGCCCCAGTAGACTAGATTTTCACACCAAAAATCCGGCGAGCTATTGTCTGGGAACCGTGAAACGTGGTGCTAAGATATGGCGAAGAAAAGCAAGAGGTATCCGGCGTATTTCTATAAGCGCAAATGCAATGAATCTGACAGCTGAATTGAAATTTTAATGTTCAACGCACAATAAACCATACAAAACCAATTCATATATACCTGTGCCATTTGGGTACTCCGAAGTGAGGCCATTGATCGAGGTGTAGTCGTATCCAAATGAAGAACTGTACGAGAAGACAGGAGTGTTTTCGTTGTGTGTAGAAGCGGTGTAGGTCGATAAAGTGTTGGGAGTCGTGTAGTTGTATGGGAAGGAGAAATACGCTGCGGTGGACTCGTTTGACACAACTGTTGGTGATTCTGAAACACTCGCGGAAGACACGGCGTCAGTCCTATAGTAGCGGGCAAACTTCGATTCGTCGAAATTTGTAGATGACAGTCCACTATCCATTTTAGCCCGTTTATTGGGGCTTTCTATCCCGGCTAACATGCCCTCAATCTCTGCCATGTTTTCATTGAGAGAATTTCCTCTTGACTAACCACGATTTTCTTGTCAGCGGGTAATATCAACAAAATTGTCTCGATCCAGGCTCCTGGGAAAGATATTACGAGCCTCGTGATTGGTCGAATCCATCCCAGCCAATCAGAATCAAGCTATTTATCCACTCAACGACAGCGCGCCATTTTGGAAATGCAGAGGCTCGAGTTCCGCTCGATGGAGTTCGAGATAAAAACTGTCTAGAAAAGACTTCAAATGTCTAAGAAAAAAACTCCGAATAAGCCCATGGAGGACGGTAAAGATTCTTCTTTCTACAGCAACGTTTCTCGTTGTATTATTTGCCTAGACGAGGTGCGGTGTAGAGGCAAACTGAGTGTGTGTAAGCACTGGTTTTGTTATGGTTGTATCCTTGAATGGTCCAAGGTAAAATATGACATATGTATCTCTAATAAGGTTATCGCAAAACTTGAATTATACAAGGCTTTTGCCTTCATTTTTTTTCTCAGAATACCAATACATGTCCCGTCTGCAAAACAAGATTCCGTTCGATCTCCAAGGTATGTTATTAAATGTTAATTTTCTGTTTGGCTTCTCGATCAAAATTTGAAACTATTATTCATGAAGAAGCCAAACCACATGATCAGATCTGTTTGTTCTTGGCATCAAGAATGACAGATTAGTTTACTGAAATTTAAGAATTTTCCTTCACAAAAACTCTGCTTGGTCACATCCTTTTTAAATATCACCCTTTGTTAGCTGGATATGAATTAAACCCAAAGCTACAATTACATTCAGCTAAACTAAAGGCCTGTAGGAGAACCACTTACGGGTATTTGAAAGACCCCGCTCGATTGTTTTTACCCTGCGAGCGGGATCTCCTTTTACCTAAGAAGATTCAGCATGCAGGGTAGATTGTTTTGGCTAGGTCTTTACGATTGATTAGAATGGCGTTCAGACTGATAATGTAAATTAGGACGTTTTTTCAATTTGCTACCGAAATAAAGGAAATAACAACCAATAACTTGTACCTCCGACATCATATCTTCTGCTGAGCTCTTAAAGAAGCACTTTCTAAAAATCCCAAGATGTAAAAAAATCTATAATAGTTGAGGATATTAAAGAGGAAATCAGCAATGATTCCTTTAAATAGCTTCCTAAGACCACTTCCTTAAGATCAATTCTCTAATGCCCTTTATTCCACTCATTTTATTATCAGTAAGGGAAGACATATAATTGAATCAAGTCTGACATACTCCAGTGCGAGTTTGTTGTGGTTATATCGAAACAGTTTAATGGAAAGAGTATCACAGATATGGTATTTTCTTGGTGTATCAGGTTCACTTAAGTCCCATAAAGTCTCCTCCCACCAAGGTGAGGGTTCCTGACCGAGACCAGCGAGTCTGGCATGATGATGCAGATGATGGTATTCCAGAGGAATTGCTTTATGACATACAAAATGAGATGCAAGAGGACATGGATGATGACTATGAACCACCAGGCCGTTTGGAGTATGAAGATGTAAGTATAGCAAAAATCTTTAATCCATTTACTGAGTAATAGATAGTCATCAACATCCTGAGGGAATTTTGAATATTTTTGACTTCCCCATGCCATTTAAATAATTTAAAATTAATCAATTAATGTGTATACAAATGAAAAAAAATTGTCATATAACTCCTGCTTATTTACATATTTACACATTATATATTATTGATATTACATGATGAAAACTATTTTTATATACAATCAGACATTTTTCTTATATCAGGATTCTAGTTTCTCAAATATGCCCTTTCAACATATATGATATGTATCTAGTTGTAGTATTATTACTTATATATGACTATATAGTGACTATATGACAATATAGTGACTGCCACTATTCAGTTAGGAATGAATATAAACATTGGTCAGGGAAAATAGACTGTTATTCCAATGATTAATATTAAATTGTCAACCAAAATTACCCCAGTTCTAATTCTGTAAATTTTTAAATCACAAAAATGCTGCACCCTTGAAATGTCTGTTGAAGTATTTTTTCTGTTACAACAAATAAAAAATGCTGTCAAATGATTCTTATATCAAAAGTATAATGCTTGGAATTTAAGTTTATTACAAAGGAAAAAATTTCAGCTAGTATCATATTTAAATGATAGAGTAAAAAACAAAATTAGATAGAAATACAATAATCTTACTCTGATTTTACTTATAATTTCAATGGTGAAATTTCAGTTTTTCCTATTATTGTGAAATGATTTCTAACCATTTTCAATTGAACATGATTGCTCACCAGTATGCTACCTGTTAGTCATAGGAACCAACTGTGTTGTTGTCTTCAAAAAAACCTGGAACTCTACTTTATTCATTCTTAAATTAAGCCCAAATATGCTTTTTTTTGTACATAAACCTTAAGTCACATTTAAATGGACTAAAGAGTCACTGATTCTGTCTTAAGTCATATCCAAAAATATTCCAACTTATGTATGTTACTCACATAGTTTCAAGTAATTTGATAAGCAATTTGACCTATGGAGTGTTAGGTAGATAAATATCTGCTGAGCCTCTATGTAGGCCTAATAACAATTTATTGGTCAACTATGTATGACGTGTAATGTCATAATATCTAATTCTATCCAGAATTCATCATTGTATGCCACATACTGCCCTTTGAAAATTGGTCTCCAATATTGGAACTTCTTTGTACCCAAAAACATTTGTTAATCATCCAAAAAAAGAAAAAAAAAAGAAAAAAACTTCAGAACAAAAACAATAATTACAGTGCGAATCTCTTGTAGAATTGATATGATCCTTTTAAAATTTGTGCATTTACTTGCTTTTTCCCATTTTTGCTTCTTTTTCTGCTCAGTTTTCCATCTATTTTTCTTTTGTTTCTTTTTTATGGGACAACATAATAATGTAATAATAATAATAATAAAGCCTTTATTTATTGAGGGTAATACTAAATAGTGCAAAGGCACTAATAAACCCGTAGCTCTTTATCTCATCTATAACTGCTACGATAAGCTCTTCTAGTTTCTACCAACCCTTAGTAGTCCTAATGAAGTAGGGCTAATAGTTTAGCGATTATTAACGGGGTCACAAAAAATGCATGTGCTGTGTTACTGTATAGCCCAGTGGGGACCCGAACGCGCTTCTTAGTCACACGCCGTGAACACATCCTGGAGATTTGTCTTGCACTGCGAAAATCACTCGACGCAATCAAAAACTGAATTTACAACAAGCGCCGACTCAATCAAAACCCTTAGGGCATTTCACTCTCAGTCGCCCCGCGTTGAAAGAACGCCTGGTCATTTGCTTCGTCTACTTAGAAAATTAACTCCAACTTACCAAATAAGGACATCTTTGGGCATTTGAACAGATCAATAGGAACTTCAAAAGCAATTGACTTGACCAAATCGGGTTTTTTTCCTTTGAATGTTCTTTCCACTCTAGATTTTCTATTCAAAATTACATTAAAAACTAAATCCTCTTTTGTAGCTCCAATCTGCGACTAATAAAACTTGTGCTCTTAATCCTGTTCCTTAGTTGTTTCAGACTTTTCCCGGTTTACTACTCGTTCGATGTCTGGTTGGACGATCTAATCTTATTAATTAGTATACATTAAACAACTGATTTGAAAATTTTGTCCTCACATGATAAAAATAACCTTATTTTTGTTGCTTGTGCTTTCGTGGATCCGATCAAACACATGTCTTCTTTTGAACACCACAAAAATGTCGTTGAAATCCATCGCAGCCTTTCTTATAATGGGTTCAAATTTCGGACAATTTTCTCGTTTTGAAATGACAAAAGGATTCATACACGTCTTCGAGCGTGTTTTGTCTAGCTTTCTTGGTTTCGAAATTATCTTCTATTTCCCTCGTGGTAGTTTGATTACGCGATTAAAATGCGTCTAAAGCCCGACTCAGTTCTAAAAATGTTTTGGAGTTTGAGAAATGACCACATCCCTTTTCACCAATCTCATTTGCTACAACTTCTTTGCAACAACTTCTGGCGATTGAATTAGTAATTGGTCGGGCTTTTTAATGTGTTTTGGATGTTGTAGCTCGCCCTTTTTAATGAAATTGTTACGGGGATTCCGTTGTGCACATAAACAATTCATCTCAGTTTGCAGCTTCAACTCGACCAGTTTCCCATAGATAAAGTCCCCCTTAATTTTCTTGTTTGTATTTATTTGTTTATTTTTCCATAAAGCAGAGGAAGAACCGCACAAAATGCCTTGAAATCCGAATTAGCTTATGGGTGTTTGTCAAATCAGATAATCCCTCACCACTTAAGGCATTTTGGGACATTTTGTGTATGATCAGACTGCTAAAACACCAAAAACGCACGCTACACTCACGCTTTTCTGGAAATCGTACTACCGAAGTGACCAATCATAAATAATGTTAGTCTCATTCCGCCATAAATCTTGATTGATTCTACTTGCCTTGAGAAAAGAAAAATTTCAAGAAGCCGATTTCAGGCATAGTTAAGACATTTTTGGAACATTTAGCAGCGTCTAGTTGCCGGGAAGATTAAAAACGGCGGTACAGTTCTTGTTGCACTAACCGAACACGGTAACCGCGTCGAGTCACAGGTGCGCGTTCGTCTAAAACGCCTTTAGGACAGTAGACTGTCTTCACTAATGGTGAAAGAAGTTAATGTTGTCAGCTAAGATTTGATAGATTTCTGTATAACACAACAGAATACATATCTACATGTTTCGTCTTTGATTTTTTATCTATCCTTTGTTTTCATTTTTTGTCCATTTTTCATACTATAAATTGATTCATTTTTCTGTTCTCACGTTTCATTCACTAATTTACTCATTTTGTCATCTATTCATTTGTTTTTTTGTTCATTCATTCATTCACCAGGTAAATTTTTGACTTTTTTTTCGTCTTTGGAGAGAAAAAAAAAAAAAAAAAACCATTTAGAAAGCCAGAACTTACTGATCAATTTTCCTTCCTTAGTCCTTTATTTCCATCCTTTTCTCCATGACTTTCTTCTTCGTTTAATAAAGAACCTATAAAGGACTGAGAAGATGAAAGACGGGCCAAAAATGAGGTGACGGAAGGAGGAATGTGAAAGAAGAACGACACATCCGATTTCCGTCGTTACAGCGATCCCCCACCATTCACACGCCGGCTCATCTTCATTTCTCTAGTCAAAATTAACCATGTTTATTCGTATTTTTAGAGTTTAATTAATCGTAATGGACTGAAAAAAAAATCTCCAGCTAGTTTTCTTAATATTGCCGGGTTTGTTTCCTTTTTTTTTTTAGTTTTCTTCAGTTTTACTCCCGTTTTATTTTTACTTACGCCGAGTTTTTTAATGCCCCCGCTAGAATTTTATAAGCAGCAACTATTTAAAAACATCGTGGTCTAGTCGAGGGACAAATTGTAACATCGCTTCCTGATGTTGACTGTACTTTTGCCGACGAAGTTCGCTCTTTTTTAATGAAACTTTTTAAATTTCCGTTGTTTCACAGGATCTTGACGAATATGACCTTGAAGACTCTTTCATTGATGACTCCAGTCTGTTCCAAGCCTCTAGCCATGCAACGCAACGCTTAATTCTGACGGAAGATCTTGACCACGCTACCACCACTCGGGACAGTCCCTACATGCTCCGCAGACGACCAGGACGGAGTGGCCCTGGTACTAGAGGACGTGACGTCACGCTTGGCTTCTATGCGTTGGACAAGTATGTTGATTGACATGTGGGTGGGAAAAAACCCTTACTAACACCGTTAGAAACCCCAGTAGATCTAGTGGTTAAAGCACTAAAAGCACTGTAAACTGTTTAAAGCTGAAGGGCGTTGGTTCAAACCTCAGCGATGCCTTTATTTTGGGTCTTCATAGACCTTGAAGGATCGCGCACGCCTCCGGTGTTAGGCCCCTTAAAGGGCGAGTAGTTTTGAAAATTCACCTACGAAGAGAGAGAGAGAGAGAAACAGAGGGACAGACTAGACGTCCCCTCCCCCGTCCCCCTAAAATTCATTTTTTCCCTTTTAGTTGTAACACGAAAAGTCGAAACGTGATAGATTCTCAGGCTAATTCGTTACATCTTCCTCCTCCCTCCCCCCTCCCCTCCCCCATAGTTCTGGACCTCATGCTACACTACTATACGAATTTGCATTCGGTTTGCTTTTTCATGCGCACGCATTCCCGAGGCCACAATCGAGACCTTGTGCTCAGCTACCTTTCTCTTTCTCCGAGCGTTTCCATTTTGTTCTGTGACCTCCAGCTGCTATAGGCTTTTGCGCACCATTGGGAACCCATGACTTTATCAAATACCATGTAGGAATAGAACTATTGCGGTTCCACTATTTCTCCGGGATATTTTAAAGTCCAAGACCACAGTGTGAAATTATCCAGCAGCTATACATGTCTTGGACTAAATGTTGTTGTGTCTAGAAAAATTTCAGGATTGAAAATTTAATTCTTAATCACTGCATAAACTTTCAAAAATGAATACGTGGTCAGCAGGTATTCTGCCATGATAATTCCGGTTCATCGCCTATATTTGTCGAGAAATGTTGATTGGGTGGAGCTTGAACCCACAGATAACCGTAGTTTAAGAGTCTTGTTTAATATTTTCAACGAGCCCGGCGTCATGTCGCTGAAAAACACGCAATAATAGAATAACAGAAACATAATAGTCCACAGTAGCTTATTCATATTTTCGTTTATCGAGATCTTATTTTTTTAGTTTTGTATACAGATATAGAACACGGTTTCCAGCGCTAAAGCTAGAGATTGTTTCCATGTTACTAAATCGATAAAGGACACTGTCTTGTGAATACTGGGTGGCATGGGACCTCTCGCTCCAGTGCTTCTCGTTCAAGGGATTTGGAGCTAGAGAATCTCTGGAACCCAGGGTATTTTAAAGAGAAAAACTTTCGATAGGTACGATTGTTTCTTGCTCTTTTAGTTAGGGAAAAATTACTAGGAATTATTTCTTTAACCCGACAAACACCCCACCCCAACCACCCCTCGTCTTCACTTCTGTGAGTATGACTGAGGTGCCAACATAAGGCCTTTTAGATTTAACTGTAGAAATAATAAATGCGGATCAAAAGAATAACTGGTTACATATCAGCTTATTGGCTTGCGGTCGACGAATCACAACGGCAGATCGATTACGCTAATCAAACTAACAAGATTACTAACCAGAGATGCTGGATTAAAACCGAATTTTGTCAAAAATCAAAAATGTTGGGTTCATAATTGATGGCTTGGGTCTGCTTTGATAATGTAGTTGAGTCTAAAGAAATAAAAACAATTATCTGTCGCCCACGGTCTTAAATGCTTTCTTTACACCCCTAAAGCATTTCGTTTTGACTCATTTGCATCAATTTTGAGTGGCACTTTGCAATGAACACAACAGTTTTTCATTTCTCATGGAATACATCCATGTGCAATGAAGTGTACCAAGCTATAGTATTTGCGGAAAGTGACCCGGGCCTCAAAGTCAAGAATAAGAAACCAGTGAATGGCTGAGCGGGGAATTTCCCAAACTTTTGGGATTGTGTTCTGAATTGAAATCTGAATCTGGTTTCTGTATTCTTTTTGTCTTTTTTAGCACTTCGGGAGAGACCGAGGTGATAGACATCAGTAGCGAGGCTTCGTCCGATTCCTCGTTGACAGACAGCGAAAGCGATGAAGGTGAAGAAGAAAACGGTAAGTTAAGCTATCTATAATCTCAATAGACCTTATTTGTTGTTTTCCCATTACAGGTCACGTGTCATTCCCTTGGGGCTTTTTCCTTTGTTTAATGGTAACTCTTGAGAAGATACATTAATAATATGGATAAACCTTAAAAAAAGAATCTTATTCCTAAGAGGCCTGTATTGGGAAAACATTATGCCCAAGCGAATAAAGCATTTCTTTGCTTTTTATCTCCCTGTGCTTTCCTTTAATGAGAGTTTATCAGGTCTGGCGTGACTTCGCGTGACACTACGTAATGCCCTTTTCTGATTGGACAATACGTTTTTGGAAGCAAAACAAACTCGCTTGATTACGAAGTTTGTTTTGCCTCCAAAAACGTATTGTCTAATCAGGAAAGGGCATTACCTAATGTGACGTGAAGTCACGCCAGACCTGATAATCTCTCATTAAGAAAGAGACAAAAATTCCCCCTACCCACCCCCTACTCCCAAACACTACACAAACACACACACATACACACGCACACACAGCCCCAATAAGCCCAATTCATAGTTCCAAAACTCCATAGTTACTGTTGCTAGGTCCCACAAGCCAAACGACGTCAGCTAGAAAACTGCACAACTGAGATTCTGATCGCAAACAGATTCGTACATTTTGTTGGGATTTTTGTCATTTTATAGAAATATGAGAATCAAATTCAAGTAATGGAAGAAACCTTTGTGAAAAACAGACAGTTTTTGATGGTGCTTGTGAGACAAGATGTGATCCACTGGGAAAACCAGTGCTACAGTGATTGGTTGGGTATTGTTAGAGTTACGCTTGTCAAATGGACTCCTAAAAGTTTAGATAGGAGTCCTAGTGGTGCAGGCTGATCAATAAGGGACTGCGATTCCATTTTTATAATAGATTATTTATTTGAGAGCGAGAAGGGTCAATTGGAAATCCTGGAGGGTGGGAGGAAAAACATAACATCTTCTCCAGAAAGATTTCTTATCCCGCAGTGCTTGAAATCCGAAAAATATTTACTGAACAGTAGGAAATAGTCTCCTTTATTATATCCACATCCACTGGATATGAGCAATCACGCGCTCTGATTGGTTCCTCAACTACTAGGATATCAGCTCATATCCCGTGAGTAGAGAAGTAAACAAAATGGCGGAGCGTTTTGCCGACGTTATTTCATTTTTTAAACTTGAAAAGAATTAAAATTCTGTATTTCTCACAATCCAGTGGATGTGGATATAATAAAACAATTATTCCACTCAATCTCGTCGTACATGGCTATGACCTCATGTTACGACTCGATTTCGTGGAATGATTGTTAATTAGCCTGTGACAACATCGTCTGCTAAAAGCATAAAAAGGCATAATTCAATAAGGAAGTCAACTGGAAACCCTCTACAGATATTAATGCCTTGATCATTAGCCCAAATACAAATGTCATTCCTTGTCAAAAACGTATTTAATGAAGTTCAGAATCAGGTGGCGTCTTACGGCTCATTTGCTTCGAGTTTTGATGTGCTTTTTTCGCGCGTCTGTATTCACAGAATTAACTGAGCGGGCGCGAGCCACTCGTCCTTCGACAAGACGGGCAAGTCAGCGGATCCTTTCTTTGAGAAGAACTACTCGATCCCAAGGCTCGAGGAGCACTCGGTCCCAACCCCCGAGAAGGAGCACTCGGTCCCACGCCCCAACAAGAAGCACTCGGTCCCAAGCAAGACTACAAGAAGAACAGGTGAAATTACGTCTAATAAATTTCGTCACCAAACAAAATACATATACCGGTCGAATTGGATTTCAGTATACCAAATATGGGCACATGTTTTAACCATTCTAGGTTAATGGGCAATCGGGAAATGAACGGATGTGGGCGTTTTGTTGGGGTTTCTCTTGAAGACAAAACAATGCGATAGAAAAATGATAAATGATGATTAGGTGAGTCAAGCAGGAGAAGTGACGGTCGACACTTTAAAGGCCCGTTTGTACGGGCGGTTTTTTTTCCTGCGATTTTTGTTGCGATTCTAGCAATGTGTTAACTACCAGCGATTGTAAGGCGATTTTCTAAATCCACGTCGCCGATGAATCGCCGTTGTTTCGAACATGTTCCAATTTAGTACGATTTTGGCGATTTTTTCAAATCACCACATGTTTACACGCGTGATTTTTGATTGCAGGTGAGTCGCAGCCAGAATTGCAGAAAAAATCGCCCGTGTAAACAGGCCTTAAGATGTGCGGCAGCGCTTCGGGTGTACTGGTTACGACTTTGAGGAGCACTTGTGCGTAGTGTCAAATGGGGAATGAAAATCTATTGTGTTCATGCAAAGTGCTCCTGAAATTTGATGCAGATTAGCCAAAACGAAATGCCTTTTCTGTAGAAATGAGTCAGTATAGGAAAACATACTGTGCGTCGTCGAAAAATAGACGTGAAGATTGAAAGCCGGCAATTTCAAAACCGGAATTTTCGGTGCAGTGACGTCATCATCCAAGGTGGCTGTCATGTCTTTTGTCACAACAAGAATACCAAACTGGCGACACACATCAAAACCATGGAAGATTGGTAAAATAACTTTTATTTAACATCGATAGTTCCTCCAGCTACGCGGCTGGTATCAATGCTTGTGAAGCCGACGGTGCGCACTTTGCCCCCCACTTCACCAGTGCTCCGTTTTAAGGTTATTTAAAGCTAAAGCTACACGGATTAGAGAGAAGTCGAAACAAGTGTGTGAGGTCACTGAGGATCAAACCATGGACCTCT
>JAAAQI020132120.1:0-13403 GCA_011800005.2 Stichodactyla mertensii | reverse complement strand
GACCATCAAAGATGTTTTATTAGAGCACGGACTATCATTTTAAAAGGAATCGAGCGAACTGTTATATGCACTTTAATCACGTTTTGTAATAATCAAAATAGCGTCTGAACGGATTTGGGTCAGACGATGATTGGTCAATAGACACCCGCTACGTCATTTTGCGTGCTCTGCAACCAACCACCGATTAGTTCGTCTGATTCAAAGCGAGGCGGGCGCCATTTTGAATATTACAAACAATGCTTTGCACGATTAGTTGTTCGCTCAGCTGATAAGGAGGGGCTTTCGTTTCATAGGAGAGGCGGGGGGCTTGGGGGGGTCAGCTCATATCAGGTAATAGTACACCATTCAACTTCGTACTCTAGTGTTCGAATCAATACTACAAGTGTTGTATAAGGGGTTACAGTACTCCACCAACAGCTCTCCCCTCCCCTTCCCTCTCTTCTTCTCTCCCCCTCACCTGACGTGTTGGATTCTGTAAACCAGTGCGTTCTCATACCAGGCTGCTCGATATTTCCTTCTGTTCCTGAATTGGTTCGCTTCTTCTTGAAGAACCCTGACAAACTAATGCCACTGCTAGAAGAGAGAGAAAACAGATGGGAAAAAGGAATGAAAATTAACGACCTATAATGACCTATTTTTTGCAATGGTAAATGAGCAAACGTTCTAGTCGATGCAAGAGTAATTCTTTTAATTTCTTCAGCCTGGTGGTAGTGGAGGGTCGGAGGATTTTTGATGTGACACCATAAAAATGATCTGACCCCCCCCCCGGGGCACTATGGGACTTAAGTGATCCCCCCCCTCATTATCGAACAAATTTACTGACAAATGTATATGTGATCCCCCCCTTACTGTCTGTAGTTGTTTTGCTGATTCCTCCCCACGTTCTTTGCAAAACCTTATGAACCCACTAAATCCCCCGCCCCCCCCCCCCCCTCCTCCGTCCAGGCAATAAATAATGACTGGTACCTTAGTACGAACGTATTTGTAACGCGAATTTTGCTCAAAACTGCCACGTTTTTAAATCCGCTCTGGCGGAAAATGGTTAGTGTTATAAACGTCATCAACAGGTCACTGACGTGACAAAGGACGATGGGAAAAACTGAACCACATCAGGAAATTCATCAAGAACTTACGTTTTGGGAATCCATCCAGGCCTTTTCGATTCCTACAGAAATGAAACGTTACAATAGCATAGGCAAAATCCTGGGAATTCTCCACATTCACGATAGCCGCCATGTTTGTTGTCTCGTTGTGATGCTAATAAGTCACGTGGTTTCCGAGGGGACAAACAACTTAAAATCGGGAATCGAATTTAACCGCCCTCATAACATACTTTCGCTTGGATAATACTTGTCCCAAAAACTGAATTTGATCTTTGGAATTTAAAGATTTTTGTAAAAATAGTTGTTCTTCCAATGCTTGCCCCCTGGAAGACTTCATGGTTAATTTGCATTACAATATGAAAACCATCATAGCGGCTATCGTGAATATGGTCTATTATAATTACATGGATGGGTGTATTTAAAAAATGAACTATTTTAGCTCATTCTCGTCTTGCTTCAGTCCTTTCAGCCTCACACCTCTTCAATTAATAGTCCACCTATTAAAACTTTTCAAAAAAAAGCCTTAACTCCCCTCAATTTTATCGACCCCCACCACACACACACACGCACGCCATAAAGAAAAGCCCCCTTGTTAAACAGGAATGCACGCAACAAGAACATGTCACACCCTCTCTCCTTCCTTCCTTCCTTCCCCCTTCAAGACATGGTGCTTACCAGATTACACCTTGTGCGCCGTGAATTTTCTTATTGCTGTCTATGGTTTGTTAGCAATTTTGTGACATTAGGTTGCGTGAATTTTCGTAGTATTGTGTGACTTTTCGCAGCGTTGTGTGACATGTCATTCGCCACGATTTAGTTTTGCGCAACAATAGCCCAGTTTCGAGTTCACGAAATTTCTTTGACTTTTCTGTTGCTTACAAGTATATTTTTACGAGTGTAAGCGCGAATAAGTCATAGAGAAAAGAGTGACAACAGAACAAGTCAGTCGTATCACGCCACCAAGCATCATTTCGCACGAAGACTCGCCTTCATGCATCTTTTTCGAGAACTCGGAAGTGAGCTATTCTTTTTATCGTTCATTGCTGTGTAAATTTCTTTTCGTAAATCGATAAATTTAATGTTTATCCAGAATTACGTGACAAAGATTGTTACAAAACATGTGGATTGTTTTGCATGATATATAGGCGCCAGTTTGGCGGTTATTAAACGTTCTTTGATTAGTGTTTACGTTACGTTATGTACGTTTTTAGTCTTTTATTACAGAGATAGGATATAGGATTTCTTAGTATGTCATTAAGGCCGTTCGTGGCAACTATTTCTGAGCATTCTTCCTGCGCGCGCTCTCGAGCTATTTCAAACGAGCTAGGAACGCCTGGATGATTTTGTTGAGGCGATAAAATTCAAAATTCTCTACTTTCGTATGCCCCATAATGCTTTGCGCTTTGGGGTTAAGAAAACTGGAAACTTTTCATACAGATGTTGAGTAGGTTTGCTATCATCAGTGAAACACTGACTAGTAGTTTAATCAGAGTTAATTCACACGCACAGGAAAATGTTACAGACAATGTATGGACTTACTAAGAAATGTCTTGACATTTACTCACAAACCTGTTCAAATTTCTTTCTTTCTGGTTTTGGTTAATTCTGGTATATCCATAAGCATTATTATCTGTTTTTTCGTCCCTTCTGACTAATCTTTATGGTAATATCTAAGATTTCTCTTGTCGTTTATCCCCAAAGCGCAAAGCATTATGGGGCATGCGAAAGTAGAGAATAGCGGAAATGCATGTGGCTGAAAAATAAACCTCTTTATTCCGAAATGTTTATAGAATTTAACTATCTGTTTACACACGTTTTTTTGTGGTGTGTTCTTTGCCTGTGCCGAGTTTTAGTGCTGTATGGGAACCGTTTTCGCGAAAACAGCGAAGAAGGTAAAGAACAAGAATAAAAGAAACGTTTTTTTTCCTCATAATTTATAAGAGTTTATTTTGAACGAGTCTTAAATTTGATAATAAATTGCATATATATGAAATAAGAACACGACCATAATTTCAGTAACAGAGATCGGGCTACCTGTGATCTAAAGAGATATGTTATTGCACTCATAAAAACAATATTAGAACAAAGAGGCAAAAAAGCTAGCCAACAGTAAGCGTTTTGGTTTGATATATAGCCATTTCAATTAACGTTGTCACTGAAAAAAGTCTAAAGGCTGAAGCCTTTCAACTATCTTTTGTTTACTAACAAACTTTTCACTGTAGGCTATCTAAGAATAGGACGTTTGCATGATGACGTCATTTGACCACTACAACCAGAATGCTTTGCGTATTTTCTTTCATATTCAAATTTGTATTTCCTCATGAGGATAGTAAGACAATTGGTGCTAATCAACTCAACAAAAGAAAGTGTACAAGGGATCCTGGTAGTAGAGGTTCATGACGCAATAAAGCAAATGTCCTATTAAGGAATATATGTCCAAGTTGTAGAATTTGCAAGCATACAGTGATTTTCTTATGGTAATGATATCACGGGTGAAAAGTTTTTTTCATGATTCCGCTCTCAAAGCTTTAGGCTTTAGGCTTTTTTCAGCGACAACGTTAATTGAATTAGCTATATAAAAGTCTTTCAATCCCTCGAGTTACGCGTTTGTTGGGCCGAAAAATGAAATGACAAAATATAAAGAATTTTTCAGTCATATCACACCCCACATGAGAAGTGGAGTATTATTATTAAACCTTATTTATAAGCAAAGATTTCGGGAAACAAGAAATTTAACTAACAATGCAGGAAACAATGCTGGAATAGACCTTATTCTTTTGGGGTAATATTTTTCTATTACAGACCTCTTGGAAACAAGATTCTCTGTTCGAGGTTTATCCATACTTCTGAGTTCTCGAAAATGATGCACGGAGGCGAGGCTTAGTGCGAAATCACTTTCTGGCGTGAAACGATTGATATTTCTTTGACTCTTTCTGTTGCTTAAAAGTTTATTTTTACGAGTGAACTGCGAACAAGCCATACAGAAAAGAGTCGTTTCACGCCACAAAGTGTAATTTCGCACGAAGCCTCACTTTCATGCATCATTTTTGAGAACTCAGAAGTGGGGTATTCAATACCCCACTTCTGTCAACGGAAATGTTGTATTAGCATTGTAGCACCAGATGCGCCTATTTAAAGCCATGAGTTTTACATTGTCTTAAGCTTCACCCTATGTTCTCGAAGTAGGCGTCTGTAAGTGACACATCTTTGTCTAAAAGTCTCTTTATTTTTCATATTTTTCCCTTCAGTGTTTACTTCCTCCTTAAAAGGGAAGTATTTGGGAAGTACGGCATTATGAAGTTGGCATTTTTGTAGCCTCTTCAGACAGAATCTTTACTTTGAATTCGCAATAGTGTACAAATTAATATGATAGTCACTTGTTCTCAGTTCTATTTGAAGAATGAGAGAATCGCTTAACATTAAAGTGTGTCAATCAATCCCCTTCAGTGCTAAAAGATGCCACTGAAAACGATAAAACTTCCTCGCTCATCAACGAAAAGCACTAGGTAAACGATTCCTTATTTTTCGGCCAATCCTTCGAATTTGCTGCTTAAAATCTTGCTTAGCAAATGTATAAATAAAAGGGTTTGCCAAAGATGAGACTATTGAACCAGCAACAAATAGCTGTATCGCAAAACTTGTTGATTCACTTTTGCCCGGAAGTTTGAATTTTTGAATTTCTCTTACAAGTTCGTGAGCAATCGCTGGAATCCAACTGACAGAGTAAAGCGAAGCCACGACAGCAAAAATCTTGACTACCTTCGCTTCCCTGCTTCTACGAAGGTTCAGGGGTTGTCTCTGCGCTTGTCTTAGTTTGTCAACACGTCTTTTTTGCCTTCGAAGTTCGACATAAATTCTTATGTACAGTGCTATCATGAATAAAAATGGTACGACGATAAATGCTAGAGCGAAAACAAGGTATAGTTTTCTTAAATCAGAAGCTTTTATGTCTGTAAAGCGAAGAAATACGAGTAAGCTCGCTAGCAGAGACACAGCCCAAACGAGCGTTATTATTCTCACGAAATATTTTTGCACGCTCGTCTTGTAGCGCAACGGCTTCACTACAGCCAGGTAGCGTTCGAAAGAAACTGCACACAGATTTCCAATCTCTGATGCTGTTGTCACACAGATAAGATACTTGATTAATGCTTGTTCAAGTTTCGTCTTTGGTTTTTCATCAAACGAGACATACACAAACAAAGTCATGGACGTTAAAATGTCTGAGGTTGCAAGAGAGATCAAAAATCCATTGACGTACGTTCTAAGCTGTTTTGAACACAGCACAAGCAGACAGACGAAAACGTTTGCTATGATTCCTAACACTGATAGAAAAAGAATACATTGGTTTATAATGTCTGCTAAGTATACTTTAGCCATTATTCTTGGAGTTCTTCAGCTTTCCAAAAACTGCAGAAGCTTGATATTTTTTTCAGGAAATTATGTCTTTATTCCAGAGATGAGGAAGGGATTCCTTCAATTTACGTACCACTAAACGTTGACAACAAACTGGTTTTTCTTTCAAGAAAGACTTGGTCACCACAATTTATTTTCAACTCGAATCTCACTGAAGTCTAGTATGCAATGTGTTTTGATTTGCTTCGATAGACGATTCTTCAGTTGATAAACAACAGTATCTCAGAACTGTGAACAAGAGTACCACGTCGAGATAACAGTTCTCTTTTCGGCGGTGTGGATATTGAGCCGGCTCCGATTCCTCTGTAGAGAAAAAACTTCAAAAATTTTCTCTACGCAGGTGTGACTTTAGTTACCATCAAATTTCGTAGCGGAGCTAGCGCCCACTTAGTTTAAGTCTGGAATTCAACTGGCGAAAAAAGTATCTTACATTTATTTCACCATGACAACGGATTGGTTACCATGACAATGTATTGGTTGGTGCAAACATGAAGATCCGATATCATTTTTAAAAAAATGATAAACTACTGGTCGTATATGAAAATGGAATAAAGTACAAGCTCAAGCAAAAGGTATATACCCATTAGTGAGATCATTTTAGAACACTCTCTCTTATTCCGGAACTCCAAGTACGTACGCCATTGTGCAACTTTGAAGTTAGTGAGAGATTGTCTGTTTCTTTCTTTCTTTCCACCTTTTTGATTGTCTTCTCCTCTCATTTTTAACTACCATTTAGACATCACAAAAAACACTTATCTCGAGTCCTTAGTGTAGCGTCAGGCGAGCTCTGAAATCGTCGCGATAGGTTACTTAAGGATGCATTATCTCCCAAACTGACACAATCACATATTTGATGGAGTATCGTACAAGTACATTCTCTGCTCCTCGCTCAAAGAACTCGCAGTGGGCTAGCGAGTACTTACAGAGTGAGTTCAAATCTTGCTCGCAGAACGAGTTCAAAATTTTGAACCATTTTTTTGTTCGTGCAGCGAGTACGTTCAATTTTAACCAATCACGAGTTGTGTAGATATTACATGATAAAGCAGTACTTGGCAAGATTACGGAATGGACTGAAGGAAACGTGGAAAAGCTTTTTGAAAATTAGCTAGAAGTGTCAGTCGCGAGAAGTGGAGACTGTACAGCGAGTAAACGAGTACTCGCCAGCTCGCTGCGAGTGCTTTCAGCGATGAGTGGAAAATGGCAATAATTCTGGCCACTTTTCGTGACTTTTAATAAAACTGAAATCTCAACCAGAAATTTCTTTATTTTAGGAGTATTTACAATCTCTTCAGCAAGAGTAAAGACATAAGAAAACGCCAAATACAATAGAAAAATACAATTTCGGTGCAGTCCTGTCACAGACTGGAGCTGGGGAGGTAGAGGGTAAAAACTGATTCCTAATGTTATATAACACTCCATTAAGTATTGCCCGACTGACACACCTAGCGTATTAATCAGTACTTAGACAAGTAACAATTGGAGACCTCCCAGATAGTTGTACTGTGATAGGAATATTATTTGACTTTCCATGCACTTTTCTTCAGATTAAGATTATAAACACAGCTTTACTGGCTTAATACGACATTCTAAAGCCCGCTGCAGTACCATCAAGGTTTCCATGGACTATTCGCTGAAAATCTGAAAGTTTTGATCCAGTGATATCTTGTAGAGGAACTTTGTCTTCACTGTCTGTCGTAATCGCAGTCTTAATTTACTTTACAAGAAATCTAGGCCCTTAGGCCTCGTTTTCATGTATGTCGTAAAGGTCTATCATAACTCAATATATGTCAACTCCAGCTGGTGTAGAGTAGAAGGGCCGATAGTGGTTATAACATTAAGTATTGACCGGCTGACACACCTAGCGTTATGTAATCAGTACTCAGACTAGTAACGATAGGGAGACCTCCTAGATCGTAACTCATGTTAACTCAAATCTTAAGTACCAGCTAATGACTCGAGATAAAAGTCCATCATGTTTGTGCGGCATGTGTGTGTTTTTCTATTTTTTATTTCCTCTTTTTACAGCAAATTAATCCAAGCAAACCGAGTATCCAAAATCCAAAATGGCGACTTTCGAGCAACTTCGTGTTCAAAATCACGTCCGCTAGAACGAACTAGGATTTTAAAGAAATAGCCATAAAGTAAGGAAATCTATTCATCTCAGAGAATCCGTGGTTGAAATGCAAATCTGAATGGTTTTAGTGGCAAACTCTTCCCGCTAAGTGAAGCTGGTTGAGTTCGGGGAAGTGTCTCTACTTCCACCCTTGTCATTTTTCTTTACTTACCTCGCTATTCTCGTTAAAACGGCGCTATAACTCGGCACAGGCAAAGAACAGACCAGGAAAAAGAAAAAACGTGTAAAAAAACAAATTCTTAAATTGTTATAAAAAATTTCGGGAAAAATGGAGGTTTATTTATTCAGCCATATACATTTACTGTAATATACCGAGCCGATCTTAGGCTCCCTGTGATATCCGGTAGCTCCTTACTTCATAAAAGTAAACTTTCGTAAAGATCTACATATTGTGTCAATATGAAAAATTGAAATTACATGGGAAAGAATGACAGGCAAATTTTGCGAAAATTACACCCGTGTACGAGATCGAAGACCAAATATTTTGACAGCGACGTTCGTTCTAATCCTTTTTAGTTATTTATGTACAAAGAACGCATCTCTGACACCCGAGAGAGTTACATAAAATTCTAGCAGTGTTTCTTCTTCTTTGAACGTCTTGATTATTTCGACAGGCCACGGTAAAACCCGCACTATTTTCTCCCAAATTGACGGTTCGTAGGTGACCCGCTAGCCGGCTCAGATTTCCCGCCGTTGGGGTGATCTCCCTGTTACTCTTTTATTTGATGACGCAACTGTGTGGCAAGCTTCAGAAAATTGACATTACAACATCAATTGCCCGCGAACGTCCTTGAGTGCCTTTTAGCCGTAGTTACTGAAAGGCGTAATGACGTACAATGATCTACAGCGAGCTACAATGAGCCACAATGACCTACGATAAGCTACGATGAACTGAAATGATATACAATGATCTGCAATGGTCCGTAATGACCTACAATGATCTACGATGAGCCACAATAAGCTAAGAAGACGTACAATGACCTAAAAGGAGTTACAATGAGCTACAATGACCCATAATGACCTACAATGATTTACAATGAGCTACGATGAATTACAATGAGTTACAATGAGCTACGATGAGCTACGATAACCTACAACGAGCTACACCTTACATGTATGAAAGATAGATATTCAACCAAATAAGAGAAAAGTGGTCGGAATTCTGGCTCCGTCCACTCGTGTCCGTTTTCATTTGAAAACGCAAATATTTTTATCCGTTTTCAAAAAACTCCTCGGCCACACATAGCGCATCTGCGTCGTTTTCACCCGTCCACACGAGAAGGCCAAAACGAATGAAGACGCCAGTATCCTTTGCAGAGCACGCGCTATACGTCTTCGTTTATAAGAAGTTTCGCTCTCACGCGTCTACACAAAAACGATACGGCCATCTCAAGAAAGGTTACCTGTGATTACCAAATACTCCACACTGAATAGGGCTCAAGTCCTCAAGTCGTCACCGTAAATATGGGCCTTCCTTCCCCTCCCCTTCCCTCCCCCTCCCTCGCTACGCCACTGTTCTGGAGAGCGTTTTTGAAAAGTTGCGTTTTCGGTGACCGTTTTTACTGGTTACGTGTGGACGAGAGGCTAATTCGCAGAGAAAAAAAAGCGTTTTCAAAAAAATTCCGGATACGCGTGAGGCTCAGTCATGCGTAATTACGACCACACGCAGCCCAAACGTTTTAGTTTCGGGGTCGCACGAAAGTAAGACAAGAAACTGATCCTTGGTCATAAGGTTTCCTACTTATAGGGAACTAAAATATCAATTTTATAACCAAAATAAAAACATGTACTGCACATTTACACGGATAGATACATAAGTGGACTAACGGAGAAAAGAAATGACATTGGTAGCGTCATTGATCATAGATCATTGTAAGTCATAGTGCCTTTTAGCAACCAGCGCCTTTTAGCGGTTAGCGTTACGTGACATTGATTGCGAGGGTTGTGTGACAGTTTTGATTTAAGTGTTCCGTGACAAATTTTATCGATCAATTAGATTAGCGTTTCATGATTTGTTTCTTATACCTTATCGTCCTTGTCGGGCGTTGTCTGTTGAGTTTCCTGTAGCAGTAGGAACATGCGATCGTCAGATGAATTCGTTACAATGAATCATGCACTTTTTCATATCCTGCGTCTCACGAATACAGACTATCCAGACAAGTCAGCAACATTGCGTGACGTTAGCATTCATCATGAATGTATAAGTGTTGTATATTTACGGTGTTTATACAGATGCTGTGTCCCTGTGATGCGTGATGTGCTGTAATGGAATCTCGGCAGTCGTTTTCATGTGTTCACAAGAAAGATAGCGTGACAGTGTATTAGAATTTATCATGCTTTTTTATGCTGTGTCCCTGCGTCCCGAATTTTCCCGGTTAAGGTAGTTCCGGACCCTTGCTACTGCGCATCCCCCGCGCAGTAGCCGAGCGCGCGCACTTTTATTAAAAGAATATTGGTTTTAACGTGGGGAGTCTGGGCACTAGTGTGCCAACGATTGTAAAGCGTAGAAACTCTAGTTCTAGCGCAGAAAATAACATTTTATCGACCAAACTGTCGAAAAAGATTTATAAAAAACTACTGTGCACCGTGCAAAGGTGCTTATTCTCAATTTTTTAAATTTAAAGAATTTTATCGATCTAAAAGGAGGGTTGTCCAATACTCTGACAAATTTATGCATAGCATTGTATTGTATTATATCCACATAACATTAGATTAACAATACAATACAATTGAGAACGACGCAATACAATAGAATACAATACAATGCTATGCATAAATTTGTCAGAGTATTGGACAAGTATGTCTAAAAGGCCAGCGAGAATATCGCTAAAATCGGGTTGTATTTGGGGTTCGTTTTCGAAGACTTTCCTCTTTTGTTATTCTCTAACTCTTGAAATAATAAAGTGACCCCCTGTTTTTTCCCTTTTATTTAAGGCTTCATTTACTATTCTTGCGATATAGAAAATAACAGCCTATTTGAGCAAAATCACCGCCAATCATCAAAAATACCTACTTGGCAGAATGACAGAATTTTAAAGAAAATTCATCAACGAAATCCAAGGCTCCGGAACTACCTTCAGTGGAATCAACGCTTTCATGTCATCACGCGCAAGATTGCGTGACACTACCATAGCAACTCTTTACCAACTCCTCCCCCACCCGTACCCCCATTAACACGAGTGCCTAACAGAAAACCTGGAAAAATACTTAAGATGCTCCGAGAAAAAGAGTCAGGACTAGAAAATTCATTTTGTGATCTACGGTACTGTACAATACAGGTTAAATAAAATGAAGTAGCTTTTAACGTCGGCAGTTCCTTCAGCTACGAGGCTGGTATCAATGGAAGCCGACGGTGCGCACTTTGCCACCCTCTCTCCATCAGTATTCCGTTTTAAGTAATATATAAAGTATGAGCTGGAGACCTTTATGGGCATTTAAAATGCCGAGCCGTAAGCTCGAGAGAGCACACTAACCAACTACGCCCTACACTTGCTAGAAAATAGAATAGAATAATAGGCAATGATAAGTAATAAGTAAACATATCTTACGTCTGGATTCTTGGATGAAAGCTTGGGTTTGGTGGCAGGTTTTGGAGCAGGTCGAGGTGGTATCTTGGCCGCAGGTTTAGCCTCCTTCTTTGGCTTGGGTTTTGGCCTTGAAAGATATAAACGTTTCAATGTCACGTTACTCGACGTCACGCATTTCAAGAATGTGTTCACCACAACAGCTATACATGCATCAAGATCTTATCTTATCAAGCGCGATTTTCATAAATATTTCTCAAACCACCAAACTAAATCCAAATACAGCTATTTCAACGTTGAATATTGAATACTGCATGCTAAATAGCGTATAGACCCTATGCAATAATGGCCACCACTAATTTGCATAAATCAAAAGCTAAATGAATTGAGAAAATATTTTGTCTTCACATGAAAGAGCATCAGCGAATTAGTAAATGTGCACAGTTTCAAAGAATAATGGTAAATCCTTGCAGAGTTATAAGCATTTAAGATGTGCCAAAAACATCAAAACGAGGCTGGTCAGGCCTTGGCTGTGTTTCACATACAAATCCTTCTTAATTTAAATCGCTGTAACTTCCCAGGTTTTTGAGCTCAGACCCTGAAATTTGGTTTATTTACTAATGTTAGCATGCTCTTTCAAAGGCTGGTTGTTATGACTTTAGCAGATGAGCAGAAAGCAGTATTCCTCATTCCAGGCTTTTTGCATAGGGTCTATTCCAAGGCCGAAATGCATTTTGGGTCAGTATTGTCTAAATTAAACTGAATAATTATGACTTTATTTTTAACGCAATCCATCTGAAACAGTATACTAGCTACATATAGAGAGCAAATCACTGTATCTTTACTTTTTACTTCAAATTAATGAGATCCACAATGCCCTTTGGTCTTGGAATGCACTATTCAGTATGCAGCATTCAGTGTTCAACATTTTTGAAATAGTCGTTTTCAGGAAGATAGCATATTTTACGACACTTTGTCTCACTTTTTCATCACGTGAGCATGCGTAGTTTGAAACTCTTGACGCCTGTATACAAAGACAGATGATATCCTCCCAAAGACCTTCAGCGGTCGTTCACGTTGCGTGACAAAGCATCATCCAAAGAACATTACTCACTCATTTTCAGCTGGTGTCTGCCAGAAACTATCAATGCCTTCGTCATTCTTATCTACATTCTTTTCATCAGCTATCCCGTTGGTCACCTGTGGTCGGTTGGATGGTCGGGTAGGAAGACGCCGTCCACGGGCAGGACGAGGCCGGTCCTTACCAAGGTGGTTGAGCCCGCCATCCTTCTGCTCGACGATATTCAAATCTACACGAAAAATACAACACAAGGTTCCCATTATTAATAAAACTTTAAAATCATTAATAAAACTTTAATATTTATTATAATATTATTAATAAAATATTTTTAATAAAATTTTAAAATGCCAGTGTATTCACTGGTTTCTTATTCTGTACTTTGAGAGGCGCTTTGCACATAAATACAATAGCTGGTTATCCTTCACTGCACACGGAAACTATTGTACAAAACTTCAATGCAAAACTGTCACTCAAATTTGATGCAAATGAGCCAAATTTCAGACCACGTGTCATCCTCTAGGGAATAGAAATACTTCATGTGCCAACCAGAGATCGATTGGCTGGTGAAACCAAGCAACTTGTCAAGAGCTTTTGTGAAAATGGTTGGCATATTAACATCACAATGTGCTTGTAAACACTAAGTATCGCTATAGACACCAGAGAAAAACGTCTGCGCATGCTCTAATCTGAATGCAAATTAGCTAAAACGTCTTCCCACTATTGTAAAAATATGCAAATTTTACTTTCACATTCACTTTACAACTGGACTTCACAAAATGCCAAAACTTAAAGTGCACTTAACACCTTCAGAATTACTTTGTGATGTGAAAGCCCTTTAAGAATAAGTAAGAATGCTCTTTACCGTTTGATGATATCTCTTTTCGTTACAGAGATATTCATTATTTAAATTTCAAATTGATGACGTCAGCCCAGGCTTCCAGGAAATAATTATATCATAAAAGTTGAAGTATCTTTGTTAGAAGTCGCCCAAATCAGTTGAAACTTTTTGCCAATAATATATAAGGGAAAACATTTATTTTGGTATGCTTTATAGTGTTGCCATGGAAACTTCCTTGGACCCAGGCTCTTTTTCAGAAAAATGATAAACCTTCAATTTCTGGCTTAGTTCTCTAAAATTCTATCTAAAT
>JAAAQI020132109.1:0-10055 GCA_011800005.2 Stichodactyla mertensii | reverse complement strand
TTTGGGGCTCCCCCCCCAAAATTTCCCACCGCTCCCTTTAGCTGCCTTTTTTAAAAACGTGCCCCCTAAAAATTGCCAACCCCCCCTTTTTGCCCCCCCCCCCCCCCCCCCCCCCAACTTAATAGTGACCAGTCCCTTAGTACAACTGTCAGTTTACCTGGTGATTTTTATGGAGGAAAACCAGAGAACCAGGAGAAAAACCCTTGTGGTGAAGGAGCAGTTACTGACATGTCAAAGCATTTTCATTGGATGAGTAGTCTAACACACAGTGATTGGCTCAATGGGAAACATATGGTACTGACTTACAGCACGTACACAGTACGGTATGCAATAACACTGAAATGGCTTCCCATAACAATGGTTATCATATGAGTAGGAAATGTATGGTACTGACTTACAGCACGTACACGGTACGGTATGCAGTAACACTGAAATGGCTTCCCATAACAATGGTTATGGTATGAGTGGGAAACGTACGGTACTGACTTACAGCACGTACACAGTACGGTATGCAGGAACACTGAAATGGCTTCCCATAAGAATGGTTATGGTATGAGTGGGAAACGTACGGTACTGACTTACAGCACATACACAGTACGGTATGCAGTAACACTGACATGGCTTCCCATAAGAATGGTTATCGTATGAGTGGGAAACGTACGGTACTGACTTACAGCATGTACACGGTACGGTATGCAGTAACACTGAAATGGCTTCCCATAAGAATGGTTATCGTATGAGTGGGAAACGTATGGTACTGACTTACAGCACGTACACAGTACGGTATGCAGTAACACTGAAATGGCTTCCCATAAGAATGGTTATCATATGAGTGGGAAATGTATGGTACTGACTTACATAACGTATATGGCATGGTATGGTATGCAGTACATTTGGGATTTGTGCTGTAAACAGTATAAAGTACACAGGTGTTCAATGTTATTTCATCAAGTCTAAAGTTGTTTTCCCTTTGTCTCAGGGAGTTACCATAACTTCAAGATGCAACATGTAGAGTACATAACAAGAATATTACTAGATGGCTTACTTGAACATAATTTTGATACTGCTGCTAGATGCATCATGGGATTGAGTGGGAACATCAAACAAGTACCTGAGCTGGTCTGGAGGGTAAGTTACTCATATTAAATGTACAGTGTGGCTGCTTCAACTGGTGCCACCTTGAGTTTGTCAGCCAATCACAGGCCAAGTCTTAAACAGGACCCTGAGCTTACCAATAAACTTACAGTAACCAATCAGACGACTGTAATAGGAAATTAGAATCAATCCATTTCAAAACACACATCAATCATTGTTGCTGAACAGGACAGAGAAATGATTCCAATTTTCTATTTCAGTTGGGGATAGTTAAATCTGATGGGCTAATTTCATTGGTAACTTCATTGGCAACTTAAGAGTCTTTTGTTTAAAGACTTGGTTTGTGATTGGAGCATGAAAGAAGGGTTCCAAGTTGACACTGGGTGTGGTAGAATACAACAAAAACTTCATCAACATACAACCTGGACCAAGACCATTGTTTATTGGTTAAGGTGCTGTTACATTAGGCAATATTCCTTGCAACTTGTCTTGCAATTACGTTGCACAAGTTGCATGAGACGTTGCCTTAGTAGTGTAACATACCAGCACTATAACTTTCCATTATTTCTAGTTCATGTATTTCACATATAGTTCACTTCAATTACCGCGACCCAACATCTATTTCACCCCGGCCTGCTCCCAGTCTGACCTTGTAGCTCAGCTGGTAGAGCATTGGTAGTACAAATCCGAAGGTCATGGGTTCGAATCCCAGTGAGGTTGGAAATTAATTTTTCTGAATTTATTTCCAAGGGTTTTTCGCCCGGAATAACCTCATTTCCAAGCACTATAACTTTCCATTATTTCTAGTTAACATACCAAGTGTCTCACAATTTTGTTGCTGCACCTGTTGCAAGAAGTAAACTCAGAGAGACACTTTTGGTATGTTACACTACTAAGGCAAGACAATTTGCGAGGAAAGTTACCTGGTGTAACAGCACCTTTATTCAAATGAATTCAGGAAATGTCTCTTCTCTGGTTAATTATTCTGTGTTGTAAAAAAACACATCTAGTTGATCATGGCACATGACATCCACATTCATTTTGGTTTTCTTTTCAGGATGTAAATTATTTCTTTTTGTTGTTAGGTTGGGTGTGAAATATTAAGGACCCTCAAAAGAAATCATGCATGCATTGTACAGTTTTTTAAGTACACCTTTATGCTTTGTTACCCGTACCAAGAGGAGATTCTATTGGATTTTGCAATGTATTTGATTCAAGAGAAACAAGAACTTACTGAAGCCTATGAGCTTATCAGAGGCAAATGTGGCAATAAACCCTTTGATGCAAACAAATTATTAAAAGCATATCTTGGATTGTGTGAATATGTGTCGTGGAAAACAAAACAAATGAAATTAAAACAGTCTAGTTTGGAACAAGAACTTGACACAAGTAGCAACACCATAGAATTTAAACAGATAAGTTACCATAACAACAAAGCTATGAGTTTCTTTGAAGATCTTGTCGAGACTGATGGATTATGGGATATGTTTATAACACGACAAGCAGAAATGTTGGTTTACCATGGTAAGGTTGATGAAGCAAGAAGAATACTTGAAAGGTACCAAGAAAAGAACCCAGAGAACCCAAATGCACACAGGTAAGATAAATAAAAAGACTCTTCTGAACAAGTATATTTTAAAGCTAGCATAAGAATAATAATGCTACATGATTGTAATAATTTCAAGTTAAGCATGCTGAACACCATTTTTGGTTGGGTAAAAACATTTGAATTCATCAGTTCCCACATTGCCAACCACATATTAAAGGATATTACATGGGTGTGCAGAGATACAGATTTAATCTTCAAGTGTTGAAAAGATCTCTCATGAGTGAGTGGAGCGAATGAGTGAGAGATTTTCAGAACTCAAAGATAAAATCTGTATCCGAGCATGCATATGAAATATTCTGTTTATTATATAATTATCGATGAACAAACCTTATTGCTTTCAAATAGCCGTAAAAGGTACAAACCATGGTGGTGTTACTGTATTTTCACATGTGAAAATATCAGTTTTTTACAATGAAGAAAAATAGGTATTTCATTGGTAATTATAAAATAAAAACTAAAGAATTAATAATTCAAATTTTTTGCAGATATCTTTATTACTTTCTTAAAAAACAAGGCACAAGCAAACCTGAAATGAAAGTCGTCCTGGAAAAGCTTTTTGCTGTGGACCCAACATCAGAATTAGTAAAAGAATATAAAAAACTGTTACAACAGGATGAAGAACCTGACTCAGGTAATTGTTTTACTATCAAAATGAATGTCAAAAAATCCAGTGCTTCATGAGATACTTTGTCTACTGTACTGGCTTTTCAAACAATATAGTTGGTTAAGTGCCCTGCCTGCTAAGTAAGAGGTCTACAGTTTGACCCTCATCAGTGTCACAGAGCATTGATGAGACACACAGGTGTTTGTATAACTGACCACTCAATCAAGGCTGTGAGGTAGTTTCAGGAGATTATCCAAATTTGTAACTCACACCTTCAATATTGAATGTTTTGTAATTTGACAAGTGAACCAGTGTATGGAAAGTGCTATTAAATTGTCTATAATTATATAACAAATGGTATGTAAAATGGGAGTTCTGTTTCTCTACATTTCCTCAAACTTTATTGGAGGGATATAAAAGTTTGAGAAAATGTAGAGAAACAGAACTCCCTTTTTACATTTGTTATAGAATTACTGGTATATGGGAAGCACAGGTGGTGTAGCGGTGAGAGCACTCGCCTCTCACCAATGCAACCTGGGTTCGAGCCACACTGTGCTCGGTGTTGTATGTGAGTAGAGTGTTTGTTGGTTCTCTCCTGTGCTTCAAGGGTTTTCTCTGGGTTCTCCGGTTTTCCTCCCTCTGTAAAAATCAACTTCTAAATTCCGTTTGGAAATCAGTGGAAGAAGAGCCACTCTGTGGAATCCACTGTAAATTCCTAAAGATAAAGAACCATTGAGGTGGTAAAGAAACTCTTTCAGTGACCATCTTCCATGTCAGGTTTCTGCTAATGATCTTGTAATGGTGTTAATTATAGGAGGGATCGTACAAGGTTGAACTGACAACGTTCACCTTGAAATACCAGTACACTATAATATTTGTCCTCTTAAAAGCTCATTTTGATTTTTGTAGAGAACCCCAAGAGTATCTGTAGTGTGGTCTGCATTCTGTTTAATAAGCTTGATCACTATTCCTGCCGTACTTGTCTTGAGGATTGGAAAGCACTGGCTGAAATACTTGAAGGTTGTTACCTGGACAAACCTGTAAATACCTTTATTGACCAAACTATTCAAAATTGCTGGGAGGAGAGAGCTGATTGGTGGCCACAGTACCATTTCCAGGAACAACAGCTGTTGAAAACTGATTCAATGAGTGAATATGAATGGAATGTTATTCTGGAGAAGGCTAAAGTTGTGCAATGGCTGCTCAGTGAAGGTAAGCAATAAGATACTGTACACTGCATCTACTATCCAACCTTACTTTAAATAAAGGGTAGCACACAGCAGTTGCAAACTGACAAACCTGTGGCCCATTCTGGTTCCGAAACTCCATGGTTAGATACTGTTTGCTTTGTTGCACAAGCCAAATGAAGTAAGCTAGAAAACTGCACAACTGAGATTCTGATCACAAACAGATTGGTAAATTCTGTTTGGGTTTTTAACAGTCTTTAGAAATCGTCTTACATAAGAAACCTTTGTGAAAACAGGCAGTTTCCAATGGTGTTTGTGGGACAAGGTATACTGTTCCACTAGGAAAACCAGTGCTACAGTGACTGGTTGACTGTTGTTTGAGTCGGAACCATGAATTGAAGGGATAATCTGAGCCACTTGAAGGTCTAGCCATTTGCAGATGTTATTACAAAGACAACACCTCCTCAGTTATTTTAAGACCCTGAGTGTTGGTCTGGTTGGAGCTTGAACCCACAAACAGAGTAATGCTCAATTGAGCCAACCAAGGTGGTAGCCATGCTTGTAACAAACACAACTAATGCACATTATTATTTTTCTTCTTTCATTGAGTAGCGCTTTGTTAGTAAAATAAAATGGTGTTTAGTATTTCTTGATATCTTTTTTTGTTCCAGAGATATGACTGTTTTTCCGATATGCAAATTTGGCAACTGATGACATCATAGGGTTGACTCGGACTTCCAGCAAATCAAAAAATGAAAATACCTCTTTAAATATTAAGCTGATTTCAATGAAACTTTTCACGTTTATAGTACAAAGCATAATACTCAACACTGTGTACAAATGGTGTTGCTATGGAAACATGTTTGGTTCCAAACCACCCTATTATGAGTTGCCTAATTTGCATATCAGAAAAACAGTCATATCTCTGGAACAAAAAAAGATATCAAGAAATACTAAACACCATTCTACTTTACTAACAAAGCACTACTCAATAAAAGAAAAAAAATTTTCATGTCATATACACTTTAACCTTTGCCAGAATTTTCAAAGTGACTACAATTTTGTATTGAAGTTCACAGACTTGATTTAATATATTCTGAGAATGCCATGCCATACTTACAGTACTTTTGTTCAGAAAACTGGGGAAATGTCGTGTAGATTTATTTTATGTTTCAAATATTACAGATGAGGAGTTTGTCAAAGCTGTACAAAAACTGAATGAAATGAAAGTAGAAACCAGCACTGCTGATAAAGATCAACCCACAGAAAAAGATTTAGTAGAGGAGTCAAGTGGTGCAGAAAGTGAATCATTCAAGGGAAATTCAAAACAATTGAAAAGAAAAATGAAATGTAATAGTGGGAATGGGAAAAAGAAGAAATGTAAAGACTAGTCAAGACAGTACCAGCTGAGTGAACAACTAGCTGCACAAAGCATTGTTGAACAAAACCTCTGGCCCTCACTCTTTGCTTTGAAAATCATTTCTCTCATGGTATTTGGATAACACAAAGATAATATTTCACTCTTTTTAATACTTTTGGAATTTTCTAGGCCTCAAAATACATCGGATTAAATTTCCAATTGTTTTCAGGTGAAAATCATGCTTGAAAATAGGGCCAGCCATGAAAAATCACAATGGAGTGTAATTGGTTAGAGAATTTATTTCTGCTCAGCTGGTAGTTATATTGGAACTACATCATCATATTTTTGTCACCTGAAAGAAATTCTATACCTGTGAGTGAAAAAAATAAAAACTGCTTTGGCTTAAGGAGGTTCGAAACGGTTTTCGTGCGCGTGCTCTTAATGATGTATTCAAAATCATTTGAACTTGCAAAATAAAAATTTTGTCCCCCAAAAATCTCACATTCAAACTAATATAACTCAAAAACTGTTCGGTAAAATTTCTTTAAACTTTTCATGTGTTTTTTATTTAATGGATCGTAAGTGCTAAGAAAAAATTAAAAAATTCTGTAATAGGGAATATCCTAAAATAAACTCCATTGATTTTTGAGAATTCCCCATTACAGAATTTTTTCTTTTTTGTTCAACTCAAAGAATGAGTCATATAGTTGAAATAAACCAATTTTAAAAGATTTTTACCGAACAGTTTTTGAGCTACGAATTTTTAAATGAAAAACTTTGCTCACATTTGAAGTGCTCTATCGTTGTCATAGCAATGTCTTGCGTCATATTTTCATTTTCATTCCAATCTTTACTCCATGGTCTTTGGTCTTCTGGGTCAACTTACTGTCATATATTAGCCATATAAAGTTTTTCCAGGGTCACTTTTGTTAGTGTATATGCCAGTTCTAAAACCCTTTCAAGCCTCCTTAAGTTTTTGATTTGATTTGATTTTAATCTTTGAAAAATAATGAAATAAATGAATTTTGGCAGCTGCTACCACAGTGTTTGACAACATGGTATAATCATGACATACACCACACATCACAACCAATGAAACTATTACCTAGTAAGTGTGATGTCACTCATGAAGAAGCTGCTTCTGGGTTTAAAATAAAAAGTGATTTTTAATTTTCTCTCATAGCTTGAATTGGAGTACAGAATTCTGTTGCAGGTGGAGAAGAAATTGTGGTTAAACGTTTTTGCTTTATTTTAGCGGATTTTGTAAGAATGGACGCCGAAATACGTCAACTTAAAACTGAGCTCTAAAACCTTTGAAGTATGACATCATTTGCATAAAAAGGCGACATCCGTGCCCAATTTGAAATAAAAATAGTTCTGTTAAGAATCCTAATTTCAACTTCATATCAAGAACTGCAGTTTAGAATTCTGATTGTTGCAGATGAAGCATGACAGTTTGGCTTCATTAAGCAAGGTTTTGTGGGTGATTGGAACAGGAAGTGTGTCACAGCTTAAAAGTTTTCTCATTGTTTCTCGTAAAATAATCGATAAAATAACAACTTACCGTCAGACCGTTGAACCCACAATATGAAGAGAAACACCAGAAAATAAAGTTTCGACTGACATATTTTCCTTTACGCCATATTACAGGTAATTTAATTCACATCTGCTGTTTACAGAATTGAAGATAAAACGCCCAACGAATGGAGGAAGAAACACGCAGAATAAGTAATAACTCCTAAAAGTTGGTCATTTTATCAATAATTTCAATATCAATGCATATGATTAAAAATTTCAGATGCCTATTGAGTTTGTTTTTGAGAAGTTCGTCTTAAAGTTGCCAGGTGCAATTCCAAGTTTTTGTCTTTATTTTAATTTTAACCTCAAATAATTAAGTCAACACTAATACACTAATAGTTTTCCTCTTGGTTGTTAAGCGATTAGCTTTCACAAGCCATAGAAAAAAATATATATATATTCTTTGGCAGACGAAAATCAACTTACCAGTTTTTGTTCAGAAATCAGTGCAATGATATAAAGGCAAAGTCCAAGAACCATACTTTTTGCAAGATTTTACGAAGTACACTTCAAAGCTGTCTTCATATTTAAAACTATAAAACAACTCTTCTGTTTACCGCAACATCGAAAAAATATTTTTAAAAATCCTCAAATTCAGCCGGGAAAATGAATAACTTTTTATTTTCGAATTCTACAGCCAACACATCGCTACCAACAACGGTTTCTGCTTCTGTTCAGGTTTGGAAATCAATAAATCAATTGTACTTTTGTTTATTCATCTCATTCAATGTTGCTATTGCCATTGTTGCAACTTCACTCAATATTCTGATTATTATAACTTTTCTGAAGAAAACGTCGTTGCAAGCTTCACCTTCCAACATTCTTGTCCTTGGATTAGCTATCTCGGACCTTGGGGTAGGCATTATCGCACAACCTATTTACATCGTCAGGTTATTAGCCGAGGCAAATAGTGATGTTGCACTATACAGGAACATCGAACCATTGTGGTTAGTTATCGGTACGATACCGCTATCAGCTTCGTTTACTCTACTAACATCTATATCTTTAGACCGATTCCTGGCTGTTCATCTTCACTTGCGATACCAAGAGCTAGTCACTAATGTCAAATACTATATAACCATTATTCTTATCGGGATTTTCAGTGCAGTTCTGGGAATCGGAAGATGGCTGTTTAAGACCAAAGAATTCTACATAGCATTATTCGTACTCTTAATTCCTCCGTTAACCATAAATTCGTATTGCATTTTTCAAGTTTCTCGAGTTATACATCGCCATGCACAGCAGATACAAACCCAGCAGTCTTCGAGCGTACAGTTCATGGATATGCGTACTTACAAGAAGTCTATCAACACTATGTACTTTGTGGTGGGCGCCTATGTGTTTTGTTATATCCCTTATTTCGTAACAATCTTTTACAATTCGTTTAAAAGCCGCCCATGTTTCCAGCCGGACCTTTTCATGTGGTATTTGTGTAACACTGGGTCAACCTTCGTCATGCTGAATAGTGTCTTGAATCCAATCATTTACTGTTTACGCCTTCAAGAGCTGCGTAGCGCTACTTCTTCTACTGCAGCCATGGTCTTTCAAACTATTCAACAGATGCTTGGTTGGTGCAAACTTCCTTTTATGTCGGCCTAGAACTAAAAGCGAAGTCTCATAGTACTTGGCGGTTGATTTGATAACGTTAAAGATTCGCAATTGATTGCTAAATGGCTGTGGACTTTCCTTCAAGCTTTTTGCTCTCTATATTCAGTTTGGGTTTAGCTTAACGTAACGTGAACTTGGAAGGAACAAACGCCTGACACATAATACAATATAGCACTGTTTTTTTACAAAACTTGGTGCTCACTTTTACATCCCTTGAGCCGATGCCTTGACTAGCAATAGCGTGGATTTTCAAAGTGAATGCCATCGACGATTCACATTTGTTCAATACGCGTTCAAACTTTCTGACGCACAACAGCTATACGTCTCCCAGCAACTAATCAGCTGGCTACGCCCAGAGATTCCCGTGTCCCTGTCTATTTTCTATTTTCAGTGACCTTACCTTCTTGCTACATTTGTGACTATAATGAACTTTTCCATTTTACGTCATCTCCAAAATTAACGGAACCTGTAAACAATGGAAGATTTAAGTGAACAAAAGAAAATAACAAGAGGAAAGGCACGTGTTACACTGTACAAGTGCTGTAAGTCAGTACCGTACATTTCCCACTCATACGATTAACCATTCTTATGGGAAGTCATTTCAGAGGTGCTTTCCATTTACCTGGAAAAACCGGAAATTCCGGTTGGAAAAACAAATGGTGTATGTCATTCCGATCGGAAAGTTCCGGAAAACTCGGTCTACCGATCGAGGTAATCCTCTTTTCCCGCTCTTTTTGGTTCTTCCAATAGACGCGTGTACCATATATGTTTTCCCGCTCTTTTTGGTTGGAAGACACGCGTAGCATTTATCATTGATTTTAGGAAACGAATTTCCAACCGGATGGATTGTTTTAAATGGAAAGTACCCCAGTGTTACTGCATACCGTACTGTGTACGTGCTGGAAGTCAGTACCGTACGTTTCCTAATCATACGATGACCATTCTTATGGGAAGCCATTTCAGTGTTACTGCATACCGTACCGTGTACGTGCTGGAAGTCAGTACCGTACGTTT
>JAAAQI020132098.1:0-13406 GCA_011800005.2 Stichodactyla mertensii | reverse complement strand
ATTAAAATTCTGCATTTCTCACAATCCAGTGGATGTGGATATAATAAAACAATTATTCCACTCAATCTCGTCGTACACGGCTATGAGCTCATGTACGACTCGATTTCGTGGAATAATTGTTAAATATACTCTACCCATCTTCTAATGTCGATAGAAGGTAAGAAACGGAAAATTTTAAATGACGGCTTTTCTAGACGCGTTTTAAAGAACTGGCGAGCGAAGATATTGAATAATTACTGCAAAATGTTACCCCAGAGAAAACAAAAACAGATTTTTACTAAAACAATTAGAGGACATCCCCCTCGTCAACTATCAACCAATGGAAAACTCGAACTCGTTGTCTAATTGTTAAATGTTAAATATAGAGAAAACCAAGATGATCAACTTGTAACTTGAAACACTGTTTATTGGACGTTTCGGCCATTCGGCCTTTATTAGCAAAACTGATGAAGAAAATCTTAATCACAAGGAAAATGGCAAAGAAAACAAGCAAAGATTAACAGCACGTGCTCAATTAATATGCATGCGCAGCAACCAGAAATAAATCTATCTATATATTGACGTATAATCACGTAATGGTAATGGTAACATGTGTTTTCTGAAACCCTCTTTAAAGTGGAGATTTGAGACTTTTGAAGCGAAGGTTTTGCGAAAAACGTCGACTGTACAAGCATCAATTTCGCAGCTGCTCGTCTTCCATCATTCTGCGTGTGGCTGGTCAAGAACGCCTGTAAAGTGAATAATGTGGTTCGAGTTATGTTTAAAACAAAAGATTAATGTGGGACGAGACGAGATATACGGTCGAAAACGCTCAAAAAACGCTAGACTGGACCCAAAATATTTTCTCTAGAGATAAAAACAGAGCCAGTAACAAACAACTTTGAAACAGCTTATTGGTTTTGTTGTCATGCCGACTGTGGAAACACAAGGCTGCATAGGCGGGTGTACATGCCTAAACAAACTATCCCAATTAACCCTTTAAGATCATTATTCTATATGGTTGGTCCGCACAGTCGGTCTGCAGTCTTGAATTTTAAAGAGATCCTTGAAAAGTCCTCGAAAAGTTCTTGAATTTTCTCCAAGGATAGTAATGTACGATTGTATTCGTACGCTAATCAAATTATGAGAGGATTTTTTTCTTTACTAACTAAACTACATTACTTCAGAAGATATTAATTGAATTGAAGGTGAAGGGAACATATTGAAGAGGAAAAACATTTTAGCATTAAATCTGTTTCCAATATTAAGAATTTGTTGATTCTTTATCCTACTTTTGCCATGAAAAAAATAGATTTCGTCCTTAAAAGTCCTTGAAAAAGTTTCATACTTTTTTGTTTGAGGGCTCCATGTTCTAATTGGAGCCAATTAAGTATGGAAAATAACAGAAAAGTTGGTAAAAACAATGGCCTTCTTGTAAAACTATTAGTCGTGATATTGCTTAAACCAGGGAGGTGTTCCTTTCAAATCGCTGTTCAAAATTTGGTTTTTGGTAAGAAAACAATGTAACACCAGAAGTCGGTCTTATGGTGTGACAGATTGAAGCCAACTAACTCAGACATTTTCTATCATTCCTGTGTTAGATTGTCCTACGTATTTAGTAGGAACTTACAAATAAATATTTTACTGCTATGCTATGATGTTTACAGTATATTTTTATCTTAGCGGCAGCATCATCGTTGGGAGATATCAAATAGAGAGTCCCGAAGGGGTAAAATGGGAGCTGGGATTGGCCATTTTTGGGCTGGGAAAATGGGATTTGATGCACTGGGACTGGGATTTAGTCATTACTGGGATTGGGATTTCTAACTCTCTAACTCTAACTCTATAACTTGGACTGGAATTTTGCATAAATGGGACTGGGATTTTGCAAAATTTTGGGCTGGGAAATGGGATTAGGACCCCCCCTTCAGGACCCTCCAAATAGACCTAATTCGCTTGGGTGTATTTGTTTTCCCAATACAGGTCACGTGTCATTCCTTTGGGACTTTTTCCTTTGTTTAATGGTAACGCTTGAGAAGACACATTAATATGGATAAACCTCAAACAAAGAATCTTATTCCCAAGAAGTCTGAATTGGGAAAACATTACGCCCAAGCGAATTAGGTCTATTACAGTAAGATCTGAAATAATTAACTAGAGTAGATTTAAATCGTTATCTGGAACTAAAAGTGAAATGTTTCATAAGCAACGGAACGTTGCGACCATATCTCACGGCAACTTTGCGTTGCTTATGAAACATTTCACTTTTAGTTCCAGATAACGATTTAAATCTACTCTAGTTAATTATTCTTCTACTGGATGAATCAAAACATTCACGCTTATATCTGAAATAATAGTTCACTTTACATTTAACTACTCTACATTGCCATGCTTTTAATTTAAGAAAAATCATGACTCCCTAGTAATCCTTAACCTTAACGCTTGATAATTTATGACAGATAATAAGCAGGATAAGGTTGAGCATGATATCGTAAGTTATAATTGCTTATTGTTCGTTAACCCCGTGGACACCGAATGGCTCTAATAAGGACATTTTCTACTTTCAAAATTCTTGTAAATTCTTATTTAAAGCTATTTTTGCTTTTGGCCAAACAGACACATGTGCTTATTGTTTGGCTAACGCGTGTTGTTAACTTTTTGGACTGCTTTCTTTTGTAATGGAGATCATCTTTGGAATAACTCAACAGTATAAGTTTTGGATTAGTCGGAAAATGCTTCAGATAAAAAGTAGTCTTCTACTTTTGAAAACCGAAAAAATGGTGTCGCAAACATGTTTCCTGAGACCATTGCACAGTGTTAACACCCTGGTCATGAAACTTCTCGCAACGCGGTTGCACGCCAGTTTCAGCTTAAAGTTTCACCGTGTACTGAACTGAGGACATTTAATACTTAAGTTTTTGTGTTTATTGTTTTGTTAATAAAGAATGGCGATGCACATTGTAATTGACGGATGTGATGATTTTGAGAAAACAAACCAGCCTGTGGGCGCCCCAAGTTTCTAGGGGATCCCGGGAGCATCTACGAAGAAATGTCATTTCCATTTTCGAGTAAGGGAAAAGTGCGCACAGGGACCCAGTAAAACTACCCCTGGATCAATGAATGTTGTACACCGTAGAAAAATCTATACACTACATTCATTTATGATATCTATTCATTATCTATACACCCACGCAGTCTATACTAGTATAATCACTAGTTGTTTGATTCTTCTTTAAGGTAATACTTAGTGTAAAACTTCAAAGTTATACTTGACTGATGTTCTGTACATTACCCTGTAGTCATTCAGGGTATATGGGCTATTTTCTTGATTGTTCGTATTTAGCCAATCACAGACCACCTATTTTCAATAATAACCAATAAGAATTCAATTTGAGACACGTGTTAATTTGGCGCTAATTGTTGGCGCGGTTCAATAAAAACAAAAGATTCAAATGTTCATAAGAAAGTGAGAGAGAAGGACGTGTGTACTGAAATCTCTTCAAAAAAAATGGAAGGTGAATTACTGTGTCCAGTGTGCCATAAGCCTTACACATGTCCTATCTTTCTACCTTGTTCTCACAGTGTTTGCATGAGTTGTACGAAAGCTATTTCGACTACGACTGCTGGTGCGGATATTAAGAACAGTGTACACAGCGACCAAAGAGAAGTTGGAGATTCATTTTCAGATGATTCGGGTTATGTGAGCGTATATGAACTGAATCATTTATATCAGGCAATCGGCAATATTCCCTGCCTTAAATGCCCTGTATGTAAGAAGATGTTTCCTCTAGATGCAAAAGGAGTTAGTGGGTTTCCTCGAAACCGTCTCTTAGAAAACATCGTCAATCGCCATTATGCAAAAACAAATGGGAACGTTTACTGTCAACTGTGCGAGAAAGATCCTCCAAGACCAGCAACTGTAATGTGTGAACAGTGTGAAGTAGTTTACTGTGACGACTGCTGTAAAACTTGCCACCCAAGTCGTGGTCCTTTGGCAAAGCATAGCTTGATTCATCCATCCCATTCTAAATCGTCTGTAAGAAGCTCAATGATCAAATGTGGTGACCACCTCGAAGAGCACAACAGCATGTATTGTGTACAGTGCCGACTTCCCATTTGCTATGTATGTATAGAAAAAGGACAGCATAAGGGCCATGAAGTCAAAGCATTAGGAGCGATCTTCAAGGAGCAAAAGGTATCATAATATCACAAAGAAATATATAAAATCAGATTTCTTTATTGAAATACTTTGCGCAAACCTTTCGAGTGTTCAGGATCAGACGGTTACATTTGTTGATCGATTACACAAATTACAAATCAAAAATATCTACGATATTGTTCTTTTTAGTCCTGATTTTAGTCCTTACAACTAAGAAATATAGAGGAAAGAAGTCTTTCTATTTTTTTAATTTTTAAGTCATTTTTTGCTAATATTTGATCTTTATATGTGGGCTTCCAACAATGCAGCGTTGAGAGATTAAATTTTCACAAGCGTCGATACGGTCTGATTTAGCCCAACCAAAACCCTTATAATTCAGTTATAGATCCTAAAACCACAGCGATTTCTTGATAGTTAAGGAAAAAATGAATTTTCGAGATCGCATGAAACGTGTGAACATTGAAGACTGATGTAGATGCGCACCTGTCCGATGTAAGCTAGCGAAGGTTGTGGTTGGTGTAAAGGGATAGACTGGACCTGTGTTTTATCTCACTTCACAAATAATAATTGAACAGTTTCATCTTTAGTTTACAACCACATATTTATTTTATTTTTTGATGCATTTAAACTGTTTTTCAAGGTATCTCAGTTTTACTAAAGCACTAAGTGCAAATAAGCAAAGAATTCTGTTTTTATGACTTCTAATGCAAATGATTTTTCACATCTGAACGTGAATATTGAATGGATGTCTGTATTTTCCTTATTTTTTGACGAATTCAAAGGATGGCACTTAAATATTTCTTTGATTCCCTTAGGATTTACATTTTTTAAAATCAATTTTCTGTACTTGAGTAAAACAATTAACATTAAGATATTTCCAGGGTTGATCTTCCTGTGGGTGTTGCCTAGATTCCAAGAGAATTTTCTTACACTCCCTTAGCAACAATGTCATGTTTTGCTTTAGTAACACACAAATAATTAATATCTGAGTGTATGTACGTGGTATTTATTCTGTTACTCATCAATTATGATATATATCTCTAACATATCTGTGCAGTGAGTAATACATTTAAAGATCTCCAAAAAAAATTATTTTCTTGAGTTCATTTATGACGGTATATGTCTAACATCTTTCTTCATTAGGCTGACTCCTTTTTATTTACATTGTAATAAGCATATTTATTTGATATAATTTTCTGATAGCCAGTTGAATGCAATTTCCAGGGTATTTACTAAATTTGAACCACTGTATTATTCATGGCTTTGCACGACGCACCAGCCAATACATTTTGTGGATCCAAGTGATAAGCATATTATGTAAACATGAATTGTTTGATGTTGAAAGGTCAATGCTAAGTCTTGCAGCATTGGAACTTTCTTTGGATATTTTCAGACTCTTGGATGAATACAAATATTTGAAAACTGGTTTAAGAAATAATATATTTGTTATTTCTGATTATTAGACATTCATACACTTCCCCTTTTAGCCTTTCTTTTTTTTTCCCATTTCCAGTCAGTTGAAAGTTATTTTCTACATTTTTATTTTAATTTTCTTTTTTGTGTCACAGTTGATTGAGAAAAGCATTATATTGCTTGAGGCTAAAGTCATAAGGAAATGGCTCTATAATTTGTTATGACCTGGAATGTAATATTGAGAAAATGAATTTGAATGATTTAGAATACACTATTGAGAAAATGAATTAGAGTAAAATAGAAAGATTTGAATTATGAATAGAAAGGCAAAGCATTATCACTACAACTATGATAAAGTTTGTAATTTTATCATGTCTTGTTTTTTGGTGTGCAAGTGCTTGCTAGTACATCATTGAAGTTAATCATATTTGACTAACTGTATGAAAATATTTAGTTTTCTTATTTTAGGAAATTCAAGTTTTATTTGATTACTTATTTTTTAAAAGGGAAATTAATGGACTCTCTAAAGTAATTTCTTTACCAATGTCATAGTTGCCATTTTAAAATGTTTTCACATTCTGCTAGTAGTTAACTGCACTGTGTTTTCCCTTTTTGTCTTAAGAATTAGAGCTTCTTATTAAGTATGAAAATTACAAAATGAATTTAGAAGATACCTGAATGAATCTCAGTGGTTATTGTTAAAAAGTAATGGTGTTTTCTTGTGTCTTCATACAGGGAGTCGTATCAAGCAAAATCCTGATGTTGGAGGAAAGCAAGAACAAACTTTATAATTATGTTAACCAGCTTCATGCCAGCACGGGAACCATACAGGTATATCTTAATTGGGATAATTAATATTAATATTATAATGTACATAATTATATACTAGACAGTATGCCCAGGATATACTATTATACTTCCCCTCTCCCAAGATTCTTAACTTATTGTGAAATAAGGGGAGTTTTCTGCATAATTGGTAGTTGTTTTACCCAACATCATCAGATATTGATGTTTACACAGCATCATCATCATAGTGTATTCCTGTCAACAGTGCTGAGCAGAGAGCCAGTCTCAATTAAAATCATTTCCATTCATTGCATTCAGGAAAATGGACTTGAGTTTGAAGCCATAGTAGTAGCACAGTGTGATTCACTTATACAGTTTATAGAGGCAAAGAAATTAGAGCTCATTAATTCAATATCCAAGCAAGTAGCAAACAAGATGGAAGAAGTAAAACAACAGATCATGGAGTATGAAAAGAAACTTAAGAATGCTACGTCACTATTGAGCTATTCACGAGAAGCCCTTAATGAAGCTGATCCTGCATCTTTCTTATTGGTAATAATAATATTGATATCTCTTCAATTTAAACTAATTATAAATGATTGAATGTTAAGTCAAGTCCTTTGTTTATAGACTGAGGGTTGAAGCCACTAGGGATCTGTACCCAGCCTTGGAGTTTCAATGTTTCTTAGCAAACAATAAAGTTCACTCTTAGTTTTCTGGTTGCACATGATTAAGTGCATTTTAACTTTTACTTTTTATTTGAATTATTGTTATTTCAGGTTGCCAATGCACTCATTCATAGGTAAGCATAATATAATTATTAGAGGCACTAAGTTAATGATTTCTCAGCTGTACACAGGATATGCCCATTGTAGTTCTATGGAATGTCAGAGATTAAGTCTGATTGCAGATCAACCAAACTATGGTTGACCAACCAATTGACCAAACATTGTCATTAACTTTAAATTTCAAAGGAATTTAACAGTTAAACAATCTCACCACTAAAATGTTTTTTAAATGCTTCTTGAAGACTTGCAGTTAAATGTTTTAAAGGTTAAAACTAACTCTTTCTGTCTTTAATCCAGACAGGCAGAGGCTGTTTTTATTAATACCTTAGCAGTGTAAAGATTAATTTTTAATTTAGATGTGTAAAACTTTATTGTTAATTGTTTGTGTAATCTTCTAAAAGAATGACAGGTTTTTGTGACCAATGGGAGAGTGATGCCCAGCACTCAAAGCCTGAAAACTTTGAGTTGGATTTGACACTAGACACATCAGCTGCTAATCAAGCACTGCAGGACTTGCAGTTCATTGAGCTGAAAGGTAGAATACCACCATCTTCTTGTGTTAAGTGTTTATAGTGCTTTCTGATGTGAGGAAAACAACTAATACATAGTGATATTTGTTATGCAAACTGTGGATGATTGAAGTAGACAAACTGTTATGTTTACTTTATTTACACCATCAAAGTGATGACACATGACAACTAACAGTTTCTGATTCTCAATAATATACATTTTTCTAGACATTTTCTTCAATATTCTTATGTTCCTTCCATTCTGCAGCTCCCTGTGCCCCAGACATTATCCCAGATCAATGCAGTGTAACAAACAATGCTATAACTCTCTGCTGGAAGCCACGTAAACGCAGCTGTGTAGAGGGTTACGTGGTGGAATTGGATGATGGCAGTGGAGGCAACTTTATAGAAGTATATAGAGGCAATTCCTTAGAGTGCACTGTACAAGGGCTTCAATTTGACTCTACATACAGAGCAAGAGTGAAAGGTGTCAATACAACAGGAGAAGGAGCCCCAAGTGATGAGGTTTATCTGACCACATCTGACAGTAAGTGCTATAGTACCTCTGTATGGATGGAACCATAAAGGTGTTAGTAGTTAAATGTGTAGTCTTCTGGACTTGACAAGGTTTAACAAAACATAAATGTTATTACAAAGGTGTAAACACCTTTTCTTCAGCCACTTTAATTATTTAAAGCAGCGTTTTTGTCCACCTGAGATTGGACCTATAATCAGGGGCATAGTGAGGACCCAAGAATTGGGGGGGGGGGAGGGGGGAGGGCATCCAAAATAAAAAAAAAAGCAATAAAAAAACTGGAAACAAGCAAACAAAAAAGAAACATCTTTATTCATTCTTTCTTCCTTAATAGGTTTTTGTTAAATTTAATTTCTAATATCTTTTTTCCTTTTATATTTCGACAATTAATTCCCAAAAATTTAAGGGGGGCACATGCCCCCCTGATCCCCTCACATTGTCTGCATTCATCTCCAAATAAGCCAGTCAGGTTAACAAGAGCAAGAATCATCATCATAGTATCATAATACATGTAACATGATTAATCAAGCAGTTGACACCATTTTGTTTACACTACTCAGTTGCATGGTTCAGCATGGACGTGGAGACAGCCCATCCTGACATTGTCTTGAGCAATGATAACACCACAGCAACATGCACCAGTTTTGATGATAGGGTGGTTCTCGGCAATGCAGGTTTCTCCAAGGGATGCCATTATTGGGAGATAACTGTTGATCGGTATGATGGCAATCCTGACCCAGCAATGGGTGTTGCTATGGCAAGCACCATTAAAGACTCAATCTTGGGAAAAGATGATAAAGCTTGGTGTATGTATATTGATAGCAGCAGAAGCTGGTTTAGACATAACAATGAACACTCTAATCGCCGTGATGGAGGTATAGAGGTGGGCTCAGTTGTTGGTATATTTCTTGATGTTTCAAACCAAAAGGTTTCATTTTATTTAAATGATGAAAAGCGTGGTGCTATCCGCCTGCCAAGTATTAATGAGCCACTGTATCCAGCCTTTAGCTTAAATCGTAATGTGCAGATCACACTGCACACAGGTCTGGAGCCCCCAGATTCAGGTAATTACAGCTCAAGTGCAAGATCACATCACAGCAAATAAATTAGCTTCTCTGACAATAAAACCTAAATTGTGTTGTTACAACTAGTTATAAAACATATGACACTGAGGTTTTTCTCTGGAGAAAAAAACACCATTGAGTTAATTATGAAATATATTAATGATATTCTCTTTTACGTATTAGCTATTGTTATTTAATTGAAATTATTTCTGGCACAAAAAGTCAGAACATTTGAAGAGAAAATTTGAGATATAAGTTGTTAAAAAGAGATTAAGTTATTTAGTTAATGTTAAGGTATACTAAAATGTCAGGTCAGTTAGGAATTGGGCAGTAGAATATAACTGCCCTATAGTAGTGTGGTCTAATTTGTTTAGATTTTAGAATGTTTGATAGCAGGAAATGCTAGATGCAATAGAAATCAAAGCAATATATGGTTCCCAAAGCAAACAAGGCTGCACCATATACAAAATTAGTGAATGGTAGCATATGATGGTAAATTTGACAATTGAGCTGCTGCAAAATGTTTAATCAGACTTTTTTTTGATATGATTTGAGTGAGCACTCATTTGCTTATTGTGTATAGCTTGTATAGTTTTTTAGCATTTTTGATTCAGTGACAAACATTTTCAATTTTTTTCTGTCAGCTTTGATAAGACTTGAAATCCTGCCGTGGGGTAGTACTGTAGTTTGAGATGTCAATTCAAATGGAAAGGGAGTACATCCATGGCTGGACATAAAACTTAACTTTAATGAGCTTAGTCATTTATTTCTGTAGATACAATTTTCTGCTTGCCTGGTGCTATTTTGGTTGCACTGGTTTGTAACCAATCAATAATCACGCTGGTCATGTGATTGTTTGAACAGCTTCCTGGCTTTGCTATCAAGAAACTATTAACTATAGCAACATTTCTGTTTTGGAGCACAGTAAATGGAAAAGTAAGTTATCTAATCCTCTATTGAAACCAGATATCAGCAAATTAAATTATTTGCATGTTTTCTTTCCACAGTCAATTTTATAAACAATTTATACTAATTAGTTCCTATAACAAAATGCTGAATCAAATGATTTGTGAGTTAAATTACAAACTTAAAGGTGATATATCAATGGCATTTAGTACAGAAATGTTTTCATTAGTATCTTTTTCTGTGATGTCTGGATATTTTAGTTGAGAAATTTTAATCTAAAAGTTATAGGATGAATAGGAGAATCAAATTGCCAACAAAACTCTATTGAATAATCACACAAAATCTTGGAAATCTTTTGTTAAAATGGTTGGCACCTTAACATGCCATTGCCTAAGAGTATTAAGATTATGTAACTTGTGCTTTGGCGTAGGTCATTTTACTGTTTAATATTCCAAAATTACAAACTAATATTTATCAAACAATTTAGTTATATTTTTTTATGGTTCATGGTAGTAAATGTTGTAATTGGTTATTGGATGTTTATTGTGGTTTATTACAATTATGTCAAAATAATATATTTTAAATCAATTAACAAGCATTATCAATATAATATTAGAGAAAAAACTATTTAAACCTCAGTACTTACAACATATATAATACCTATTTGCACTGCATTAGAATACAGAGTTCCCTAAAGATATAATCTTGTGAAACTGTTTTACTGTTTTAACTGATATTGTAAGTTCTGTATTAAGAAATAAAAAACAGCGAATAAAGAGTGCAGTAAACCTAACAAACCAACCTGATAAATATTGTGCATCATAAATATGTGTTTGTGATGTGACTGCAACTTTCATGTTGGTCTTGGCAGGTACCATTCAAATTAGGCTGAAGCACTGCATAAAGTTTGCGCAGATATAATACAAAGCTTTTGGTAATAATACAATCTATTTAACAAAATAATAGTTCTAGCTTTAATATTACAGAAATAACCTGAGGTTAAGTCTGTTTCTGTCAGTGAGTGCAAAAATAATAACAGTAAGTAATAGTATGCAAATAGTATTTAGTATTTTTTTTTTTTTTTTTTTTTTACAAAATTCAACTTTGGGAGAAGTCTTTGACCATGTAAATCCTCTTGGAGTTAAAACTTTTTGTTAGAGTCACAAGCATTAGTTGTTTAAGAAATGTTCAAGATAATGAAGTGGTTTATTTGACTCAATGAAACATTTACTTTGACACCACTTTTTGAATTTGATAAACTTGCCCTGTCTGACATGGGAAAGGTTTCTTCCCGAGTTGAAAGGATCTAAAGTATCATATAAAGAATATTACTAAGAAGAAGACAAGTAAGCTTGTGTAGTAATACTTTCATGAACTGAAGTAAATAATTACTGTGCTTGTCGTAACAGAGTAATATTGCTCAAAATGGAAATGTATCAAGATTCATTAATGCTGTAAAAAAGTTAAGATTAAATGCTGTTGTTGTCATGTTCATAGTGAGACTTGTATTTCATGAATACAAATTTATTAATATTTTGAAAAGTTAGTACTGAGTTGAAGGTATTTTCCCAAGGGAGGAAGAGAGCTCTTTAAAGATGAGAAAAAGTATATTAACTATTATGACTTTATTTAATTCTTATTTATTTACAGGTTTCCTGGGACTTGAAACAATTTTTTTACTCAAAACTGCAGTTTTTAGGAACCAAATCTATTTACCCAGGGACAATGTTTCTTATGCTGTTTATATAATTATTAATACAATAACTTCTGTTTTTAATGTAAAACAGTTTTATGTACCATGGTAATGAATTATTTTTTGTACAATTTGCAATTAACTTACAAAATAAAAAAGATACACCTTATTCCCTTCTCAGCAATTACAGAATGATTGCAGTAATCCTGTTAAATAGTTAGTATTCTAATAGGACAGTAGACACTAATTGTATTGTTTTCTTTTACTGGTTTCTGATTATTAGTCATTGACTATTCAATTTTAGATGTTTCACAGGTTTATTGCAGTCACTCTATTGGTCTCCTATGCAATCATTTAATGCAGTCATTCTATGAATTAATGACAAACCCAAAAGACAAGACAGGCTTGGCTTTCAGTAGAAGCCATAGCCTGCAGTTCCATTTTAATTTATGACTGTGAAAGATCACAACACATGGTACTGTCAAGTTGCATTATTGGCACCCAAAGCTGTCAATGCCAAAACACAAACCACATATTATTAAAAGTGATGGGTGAAAAGAATTTTTAAGTGCCAAATTTTACCAAGCTGTTACTTAACAGTATAATTTGTCCCACCAACCAAAAACTGTCTGGCTATATTTCTTTCATTGGCACAACATGCCTGTGCTGTGACTTATTTCTCAATCATGGGAAAACTTCTCTAATCTTAAAAATGTATTTATTTTCATTGTGGTCTGTTCTACTGGTAACTCTGAAAGCATTGATTTCATTCAAAAAAGAAATTATTTGTTCTATGTGGTACTTACAATGCTGTGCTAGAGTCAGCTATACATGTATGGAAGTACCTATGTTACTCTGATTAGCGACTTTTCCTTTTGAAGAATCGGATGTAAACAACCCCTCCAAGTATAGCAAGCTCCACAATAATTATGCACAACAGAAGAAGTTTGTTGGTAGCAACTCTGAGAATGAAAAATAAAATAAATTGATTGTGACTTTGTTGTTGTCACTTCCTGTTGTAACAAGCGTAGAGTAATTTTCCTTCGACCATGAAAGAATAGGCAAACTAATAGTAGTAGACTAGATTGTTTTCTTTTGTTCTTTATCAACTAGCACAAACTATATAGTCATTTTTCTTTCATGGTCGAAGGAAAATCACTCTAAGAAAATATGCTTTTGATACATAATAAACAATTATAAGTTTGGCAATTTGAAAATGGTTACCTGATTGCCATACTGTTAAGTATTCTTCTACTTCTTCCCAAGTCTTGATGTGTTTCCTTTAACTAAAAAAATCCAAAAAATTTATGGACTGAAATTCATCACTGTATTGAAAAATTAGACTTTTTCCCCATAAAAGTAAATACTATATGTTTTGATTGTACATGTATTACACCTTTTGCTGTTCATTAACCATGAAGGAACTTTCATTCAAGCGAAAGAGCATTGTCTTTAACGTGAACAAACATTCAATAACATTAAGGGAGTCTCAAGAGTGTGAAGGAACAATCATTAAGAAATTTAGCATAGAACTGGACAATCATGCATAACTGAGCGTAGGTTCATTTATGTTT
>JAAAQI020132087.1:0-13407 GCA_011800005.2 Stichodactyla mertensii | reverse complement strand
AACAACAACAGCAACAACAACAGCAACAACAACAACAGCAACAACAACAACAGCAACAACAACAACAGCAACAACAAGAGCAACATTAACAACAACAGCAACAAAAAACACTAGCTATGTGAGCCCACGGTTTAGATACGACCGCTGACTTCTTGTTTGTTTGTTTGTTCGCTTTCCTTAGTCGTCAAGAAAAAACTACCTTAACTTTTACAAAAGATAACAGAAAAATATGAATTAACTAGCTTTTCCATGCATTATTCAAATCTACATTTTTGTCCAAGGTAGTGTATGCAATGTCGTTTGTAAAATTAAATTTTGCTAATCGTCTTGTGCATCAGTGAATTTTAATTCCAAATACTGAATTACTTCGAGTGGGTCTTTTTATGAACTAAGATATCTATTATGTACGAGCCACCTATTGAACAACTTAATAGGTGTTCGTAATAACTGAATATAGCAAGAAAATTAAATTTCCAGCTTCACAAATTAATGGATAAACGCGCGGTAACTCATGATATATGTTAGCATAATTTAGAAAAAAAATTAAGACAAACTTTGGGGGTATTTTAGTTCTGGCGCGAGCTACGGGAATATTGACAAAAAGACTATTTAAAACTCGTTTTAATTTCTTAAACAAGTAAGATTCATAGAGATATGTTACTTATCATTTTTCATCGCTGTAATTTTTGTATTCAAGATTAAAAATGAACGTTATCTCATCGACAATGTAAACAGTTAAACTCGAACTTATGCTGGCCACGTGTTTCCCAGCATGCCTGGCCAGGCATTAATCATTAATGACACGTTCACCCTCTGATATCTCTCAGACAAGCTGTGAGTAGTGACGCCAGGAGAACTAAATGATCGAGCACTAATTAAGAGATTATTCTAAAGAACCTTTCTTTAAAATTTTCGCTTTCGTAGTTCTAGCCTCCTACGCAGACGTTCTCAGTGTCGTCACGCAACGCTTTACTCTAAAGCGCTGCGTGACGACACTAAGAACGTCTGCGTAGGCGGGTACCGTAGTTCTTGCTCTTGAAGATTAATAACTCTTTTCATAATGAAGAAAGAATGGTTTGAACCCAATAGTGTCAGCTGATTGTGAAGTGTGATCATCTTGGTGAGTGTATTCTATAGGACGACTGTTGATGGTGACTGACGTTTCGACAACCTGAGCGGAAGTTATCTTCAGAGTCTAGTAAGAAAACGAATAACAGTCTTTGGTATTTATACTCTGGTGCGGCCGGTATTGTTATATAAAGACAAGTTAATGTTGTAGTGTTTTGTTGTATACAATAGCGGCTTTGGTGATTTTGAGCCGAGTTGTGAATTAGTCTTTAGGAAGATGCCGGTCCAGCTTGTGAGTTCATTCACGGGGGTCCTAAGGTGCCTGTGACCTCCTTTGCCACTGGGTGTTGTATTTGCTGCAGGGAAGGAGAAGGGATGATTTTTTGGGGAGGGATTTTTAGTTGGACCGCTGTGTTCACAGGTTCAATCCCTGGACCTGCTATCACATGTGAGTAGAGTTGTTTGTTGGTTCTCTCCTGTGCTTCGAGCGCTTTTTTTTTTCCTCCGGATTTTCCTCCCTCCGCAATAATCAACTTTTAAATTCCTATTCGAATTGGGCATTCACCTTAGATTGGAGCCTAGCTCTGTAGTGAATGACCCACGTTGTTCCACGACGACGAAAAGCCTTGTAAAACCTGTAAAACCTGTAAAAACCTGCAACGCCACCCTCTGGAAATGCCTCTGAATAAGAACTTGCTTTCTAATGACAAAACAAAGAGATTAAGATTGCCAAAGGTAGACAGACTTTCACAATAAATCATCTTTCGAGACAGATTACACTAACTCACCAGTATCTTAATTGGTCTATTTTTGTACCGCGGAATCGCTAACACAAGATGTATTTCGAAGTCTAGTCGCGCCTAGCACCTGCTAAAGATACGAAGAGCCCATTTTAAAATCCATACGCCGGCTTTTTTTGTGGGCTTGCTTTGCTAAGCGTAATCGGGGCTCGCCGGGCATGTTAAAGTAGTTTTAAACCCTTTAGTCTGAGTAAAAAAAGACTGCGAATAGAACCAAGCAGTACCTTTTATTAGGGTGCATGTTTGCCGGTATAAATAAAATAATGGCACATATTCTGGGGTTTTTTTTTCGTACCTCTCTCTTGCTGCTACGCCCATCAGGACGACACTCGGGTACCTTTCAAGGGTTATTTTCAAAATTTCCGACAGGCATGGGGGGTGGGGGTGGGGGTACATGATTGCACAGCAGTGCAAGAGATAAAATTAGAAATATTAAGATATTTTCTTAAAATTCAAACTACTACAAATTCAATCAATCATTCGCCTTTTCGAAATTCAAAGAAAGACTGGACACGAACTCTATCTCGTCTCCAAAATCAATTCCAGAATCCATTAAAAACTTGCGGCAGCTTTTAATTTTGTCCCCAAATTCAGCCCCACAATTCTTTGCGACACGAGGTCGTTCCAGTCCTTAGTTGAATTTCGGAAAGGCGAGTTGCGGTTTTTTATGGCCAGCAATTTTCTTTTTAATTTTCGGTTTTAATATAATTTATATTAAGAAAGCCCAATGCCACACTGATTAGCCGTCATTCTCCACAAAATAACGTAAAATAAACAAGTTCGGTTATTAATCGTCGCGCAAAATGACCTAACTTCTATCATAAAGACCAATTACCAAAATTGAACCACTATTTTACTGATTAGAAATTAAGAAAAACATCATTTTATCTTTTTTTTTTTTTACCATCCTACTTCATTTGGTGCAAGTAGAAATATATTTGTAAAATTTCAAATCGATTAATCTTTGTCATTTTGGGATTGAAGGGTTAATGAAAATTCTAGAGCTTTGGCAGCTCTTTTGTATTTCATTACATGTACGTGGCTTGCGAGATATCTTTTCGTAAGTTACGTTTCTTAACGACCCGCATGTTTCATTATCGTAGGAAACATCTGCGCGTTCTCCCATATAGATTTCGCTATCAGTAATTTCGTTTTCGTTTTCTTTTGCTTTCCTTTCCTTTCTTTCCTTTAATTTCATTTCACTTTATTAACTCTTTTCATTGCTTTTTTTATTTTCCTGCCATTCCTTTCGTTTTCCTTTCAATTTCCTTTCTTTTTCTTTTCTTTCCATCCATATTTTATTCTCTCATTTACTCCTTTCTTCCTTCCTTCCTTCCTTTCTTTCTTTCTTCATTCTTTCCTTCCATTTCTTAAGAAAAAGTATTGGGCAAGATGTCAAGTAGATTTGATGAGTTTTTATCATTGTATTATTTTGTTTGTTTATTTATTTGCTTGTTGCTTTATTTAACATCCGTATTTTGAATTTTAATGCTGTATTTTGAATTTTTTTCTCACACGGCTTCATGTAAAGTAGCCTTTTTTTAACTTATGGAATTTTCTGGACATCCATGCAAACGAATCAAATTTGTGCGTTTTTCTAAAATTTTTATTTCAAAGTGCAATTTAATTTAGAGAATGTTACATTAATATTTTCTTGTCGGCTCTGCTCAATAAGCGAAAACTAACTAGGGCGGTTCTTGTTCTAATCTTTTTCGACATTTTTTAAATTAGATGTATTCACCATTCCTTTTTACTCCATAACTTTCCAATTCATTTCCAATACATGAACATGAAAAACAAACAAAAACATTAGAAGTTCTAAACAGCGATAAGATAAAAAAGACCTTTATGAATATTTAAAGTATATTTTGTAAATGATTCGTATTATTTATTTTTTATAAGAAAGGATAATGTTTATTTTTTAAGTTCTATTTATTTGCTTATCTTATTTCTATCGTTGCTTTTATCTTTTTTGATATGTTTTCAAAACTACTGACAAATTTAATGTCTGTCGTTTTCTTGCAAATTCCCCTCACGCTCACTGCAAAACCTTGTGAAACCCTCCCCTCCACCCTCCCCTCCACCCCCCTCCACCCCCCCGAGGAAAATCCTCCGTCTACCCCCTAACCCCAGGCTATAAATAACAACGGTTTCCTTACGCTTGAATTACAATAGACAAAATTCCTATCAAAGAAAACGTTCCTCTTCTATCCTTTTCCCTGATTTTTGAAGTATTAGAAAAGAATAGACACTGTGTTTTCCAATATAGACAACCACGTGTCGTTCCCTTGGGTATGATCTCTGTTTTTACTGTTAGAGATAAGATATCATGTACATCAATAAGGATGAACCCCAAGCAAAGAATCTTCAATATTCCCACGGGTGTGGCACTGGGATAACATACCCTGAGGGATCACGTCTATTCTCGACATTCTACATATCTACATTTGATTTCACGATTCCTTTTTCTTGCCTTTTCCCCTTGCTTCATTGTAGTGAACGTGAACAGCGTCTCGAATGTCATTTTTAGCTTTTTAAGACTAGAAGTTGTTAATCCAAAAGTTCATCATCTGTTTATTAATGAAGTTCATTAATTCGGATCTGTGTTGCTCATATCAACTTCCACATTGTGGTTATTCACAGTTATTTCGGGTTCGCGCATCTCATAATTTTATTAATATTTTAGTCTATATAAAAACTAATTTTGCATTATACAGTCAGTGTCAATTTCAACGTTGTCCACCGAAAGAAAAAATTTAGATTACAAGAAATATCATGTAATACCTGGAAAAAAAAAAAAAACAAAAAAACCTGGCCCTAAATGATGCTTGTTAAAGGATCATTGTGTACGTAGAGTTTACATTTATCATTCCCTGTTAACTGTTGATAATACTACAGTTTAAATTCGAATTTTTATCGTTTTAAAGGAACAAACAAATAATAACGTAACATTTCTTGTAGTCTTAATGTCTTTTTTTCGGTCGACAACATCATCATTGATGACATCATCGTCATCGTCGTTGTCGTCATCATCACCACTGTTTTCATCTTCATTGACTCCATCACAAGTGTCATCTACGTCTTCCTCGTCCTCATAATTCATACTTGTAATACCAACCTCTTCACCATCGTTATGAACTTTTGGACTTCCACTTTTTATCAAACAGCATAAAAAAAAAACAAGCTGGTTACAAAACGTACTTTTCATAGCACGTTCACGGTGGTGATTTTTATAGATATTCAGTAGCTTGGATAAACGGGCGTTAGAGGCTTCTTTCGATTTATTCAATATGTATATCTTCTTCATAAAAAAAATAAAAAATAAAAAATAAAACCTGAAAAATAATAAAGGTTTTGATAATGAGATTTTTAAAAATAAAATTAAGATTACAAGAAGAAACGGAGCGATTTTCATATCGGTATTTCAGGTTTTTTTATACTTTTTAATTCAGTATTCAAGATATTAATCTAGATTACGAGAAAAAACAGCTAGTTAATCAGACTTTGGTTTATATCACTTTTATTTAGGGTGAGACGTCACTGGGAATTCCTTGTGACTGATTTTGCCTCCTGCGGCACTACGGTATTATTATCTCCCAATGAGGAAAGTACTTCCTCCATCCATGGACAATTTTTTCCATTATTTTCTAAATTTCCAAACTGCGTTGTGGTTAGTACCTTGAAAGCATGGGAGGATTTTGGGGTTTGCGGGTATTTACATACCTTCAAACTTGGCTCCGTCAGTTTTTTGGCCCTTTTTTGCCCCTTTCCTCTGGTACGCCCCTCCCCCTCCCCCTTCTCCGATTCCTGGTCCGCAAAGGAAGAGGAGCTACGTTGTAAGCGTCATTTTCACTCTCGAAATTTAAGTATTTTTCCGCTTGACGCTTTGTATAGCGATTACCTTTTTCCCCCGCAGCTTGTCTAGTTGGGACGAGGACTTGGAGGCGTGACCTACGGTTTCCACAAAATTGATCGAATCATAAACCTAGATAAATAGATCGCATAGTGACAGCGCACATACACTGCTTGTCACTTTTAATTTAAAGACACGCCATCCTTGAATTAAAGATTGCAATCAAAAAATACGGTCGTTTCATTTGATATTTTATTAAACAGTCGATAGACGTACAGTTGTAGACATCATTGAGGTGTTTAACGAAAAACATTTTAGACAGAATGTCACTGCAAACTTTTCCAATTCAAAACCATATTATATAGAGATCACATAATGAGTTACAAAGACTGAGCAGATGTGTAGAGAGACATTTATCAATAACTTGAAATTCAAGAGGATATACTCAAGTTTGCTTCGGTTTATCTGTAAAAATGTAAAGCTCAGACCTCATTTTTTTTTAATCTGAGTAGGAAAGTAGTATAGTTTTTGTGCCTTGAAGAGCAGTGGGATTGTGAGCAATACAGATGTAGAGCTATCTAGCAGCTAGCGTATGGATATTCATCGACATCCACTAAATGATTGATATTTTATTCATTGTGTTTTCATTTTCAAAGGCTTATTATTAATAATATCTTTGAAACTTTCTTTCTTTCTATTTTCTTTCTTTCCTCTTTTTCTTTCTTTATCTTATTTTTTAACTCTTTGGAGGAAAAACGTTTCTAGCAAGGCGAGACACTTATGATCAATGACATTGCTCGCACAACATGATTTTTTCGAAATCATTAAACTGTGTGGTAAATTTGTTATCAAAAGGTATTTAATGAAGAAAAAAGAACTTACCATTCAACAATGTTAGCTATTTTAGCTCCCCTCAAAAGCAAATAAATTTAAAAAGTTTGTAATTCAGAAACAAACGGTCACGACAAGTTTTTGGTACATTTCTAGAACGAGACTCCTTCGAACTACTTCCTAGAAAATTATTCTCCACAGTGAGACAGCTATCGCATTTAAGGATAGCTGACAGTCACGGGAATCCCGCTGTTCCGACGGCAGATATTATGCTTAGAATACTTGAAATACTAGAGAAATTTTATTAATTATTTCCTTTAACGACATCTGTGAATAGAGGTGGTAATTCAAACCGTGCTCGTGTTGCCATAGTGTGAATTTTCGTCTTATTTATCTTATTACTGCGAGGTAATTGAATACTCTATTCATTCCTTTTTTGCGCTTTGCTTAAATAACTAGTGAGTATTAATATTTGATGGGGCCTAGATTTGGTTTTTAAGCAAGGAAAAGTGCGAATACTACAACTCGTTTGTCATTCACTTCAGGAGCAACTGTCGTCCAACCAAGCTGCTAGCTCTCGGGGACAAATCTCTTTTTTCGAAGTAAGGTATGTAGAATGCTCACAACTTGTAAAACACACTTCCTAAAGGTATTTTTCTCTCTTTAGTATATAAAAAACAAAAGCTATACGATTTTAGCAAATTTGTGAGGTTTTGAGTTTTTCATTATGTGGCGCATCATTTATGAGGTTCTGAATAATAATAATAATAAAAAAAGGTAAAGAAATTTTTGACCAACTATTTGAATTTCAATTAAGATATTCCTCTTTCAAGACACCTTCCATCGCTTGCCCTACATTTTTATTCAGAGATCCACACCGACGCACACTTCAAAATAGCCGTTATGACATTTTAACTTTATTTACCGACTAGCCAAAATATTTTAATCTTGAAACCCATCTTTCTGCAGAATAAAACGTACAAAAAGAAAGATAAATTCGGTGATAAGGTAATTATGCTTTCTGGAAAAAAGGGGGGTTGCAAACTAAGTATAAGTCTACACCTTTTTGAATAATTTTGTTAGAAACTTGTTTGGCATTTTTGTCATTTGTTTGGAGACTTTATTTTTAAGTATTTGGTTTCGTAAGTTAACATGCATAAAACAAAATCACTAAAGCCCCAGCGTCATAGAAAGGCATGTGGTGTTATGGTCTTTAAACATTTATTACTTTGTCGAGATATATCGTGTATAGAAAATGAGAGGCGCTCATATCGCTCAGCGACGGCGAATGAACATACAAAGCAGGTCGCTAAAAATCTCTAGATAAGAAAAAAGGGTAAGAAAAAAGACGAAAGAATCAAATAACTAATAATTTAAAAGGTCTTTAACAGGAATAAACTAGCCAAAAATTCAAATGAGGGAAGAAGAAGAAGGGGAAAAAAGAATGAAAATCGAAATTAAAATGGGAATAACTACAACGATACTCAAATGAACGAATGACAAGAACTCCACGAGTGCTTTTAGATTAATTTATGTTCTATAGGGTAGTATTTTTTAATTCATTTGCCCAATCTTTCTTTTCTAAAGCACCTTCATGACAAGCCAAGCGCTTCTTCTCTATTTTCAGTTCGTCGAAACTCGAAACTCGAGACCAGTCGAAACTCGATATCAACAGCTGTTGCAATAAAAATGAGCGAAATCGTACTTTACATGCTGGCGTCAGCGTTTCTCACAGACCAGACTCTCGTGCTCGTTTTACACTAAATTTCGGGTATTGATCTCCCCTAGAGAATAAGTGACGTTCTGGGTAACAAAGGTTGGGAGGTATGGAATCATAGTATACCGCTTTTTTCTTGTATGAAAAGGAATCGTTTTGAGCGCCATTTTCGTCACGACACAATCAAAATGGGGAAAAAGGATTGAATATAAAAGTTTAATATTGTGAAGAAACAAAACCAATTCGTAAGGACAGATAATTTTGAGTTTTCTTTCGGCTATTTTTTGTTTGTTTGTTTGTTTTTTAACAGAACTGCAATATAATTCCGTACACGAGTGTCGCCTCTTTGAGTTCCTAAATGTTGACATCAGCGTGTGTTGTGAACCGAACTTTTGTATTACATTTTTTTAAATAAAACCAATTCTCCATATCTATCTAGCTTTAATTGTTTAGTCTGGCGGGCAAAACCAGAAGTGATACCAAGGAAAAAGCCATACTATTCGTGTGAGTATAAGTGACCTACTCTAGTCTGCCATTTTAGAACCAAGGAGAACAGACGCTATCATGAGAGAAATGCAGGCGTGCTCTGCTCGTTCGTGACGTCTTTGGTTTATTATCTCCGCTTAATTTGAGATGAAGGGTAGTCACTTAAAACACGAAGACATTAGTTAGCACGCACGCGAAATTCAAACCCTTTTCTGTTGTTTTATTTTGGGGTCAAAAATAAAACTTTAAAACTGTCTTTCTAAATTTTGACTGAAATCAACTAGTCAGTCATGTCGGAAAAACCTTCATTTCGTTTCCCACGCAATGAAAGTGTTTTAGAAACAGAAGAACTCCGAAAATAATGATCCAAAATTGGTTTATTTTACACTATTTTAGGGAGCACAGCTCTAGGGTGAATTTCAATAGGTATTTTGGAAAAAATTCTATGAACGTGAAATGGTCGTACGTTGAGAGAGAATTTCCGATAACGTTTCCATTCGCTTGAGAATTGTGGATTGTGATTCTGACTTCTGGTTAATGATGTATAGTAATTGGAAAAAAAAATTAAATACTACAAATAAGAAAGCGGTTAATACTTTCATTACAATTTCGGAATGAAGAATTTCATACAATTTTAAATTATTGATATTGGCTGCAGCTAATGGAGAGATGTCAGCTTTGTTTCAAGATGGTGATGTGTGCAAACTTAGTTGGCGGGATTTCTTTCTATTTTAAAGGTAAAGAAACAAACATGGACAAACAAAACATTGTTCTGTTGCTACTGGTTCTTCTCGTCGCATCTTCACTCGCTCTACCAAAGACTATCTTAAAGTCAAGGCTTAACAAGAAGATGGGACGACCGGCTATCGCTCAAGGTATTTTCCACCAGGCATACATTACTAAACGTGTTGCTTTTGTGTATGCGTATACACCTATTTCAAAAAAGGTTGTCGGTCAGAGGTCTGAAATGTAATATCTGAGACCGAGAGGAATGAGGGCATAAGCTGTGCCGGTGAATTCGTTTTTTAAATTAAATTTTAGCTTTTATTAGTTTGCAATCGGTAAATATAGCTCAATACGACACCACCTCTGAGCGATGACCTGCGCTGGTGAATCATCTAGCTCAAATTCCAGATTTCTCATCGCCGACCGACAACTTTTTTTTGAAATACAGCCACCGCGGAGCCGGGGGGGGGGGCTGGGGGGCTGTAGCCCTCACTTTTTGCACCAAAAATACGAACATAGCTCTTTTTCTTTCTTCAATATGCTTATTTTTCGAATGCCAGCCCCCTCACTTTTCAATATGCTCCGCGGTCCCTGAAATAGGTTTATATATGTAGTAAGCGTTATCACATGCATTAGAATGTGCGGTCAGTTTGATTAATGCGCATCCTGGTTAATGATAAATCATCATAAATCATTGCCCTTCTTGTTTTGACTTTTAATTTTTAATCCATTTGCTTGAGCGCTAAATCTCATAAAAATGAAACATTAATTAAAAATAAAAAAATGAGTAAAATAAAAGAAAGAAAGAAAAGAAAGCGGGATGAAGTGTGAGATTTCGGCGTGCTAAAGCCAGCAAAGTTCGTCGCCGAAGGAGCTACCGACCTTAAAATAGCAACTTTATTTTGCGCTTTAATATCAAGATTATGAATCTTTTATTTGAGGCGGAGATGGGTTTCAGCAAAGCATGATCTCCAACGCAGAACCACGCATGAAGAAATGAAACAGCCCAGCGAGATGCCCGTATCTTAACCCAAATTTAAATTTAATACGATGTTGCCATAATGTATAAGAGATTAAAAACTCACGAAAATTAAATTTGTAGCCGCAAACAGCGTCAGGTAGTCGTGGGTTCGATCCCTGGAACTGCTATCACATGTGAATAGATTGGTTTGTTGGTTTTCTCGTGTTCTTTCAGGGTTTTTCTCCGGGTTTTCCGGTTTTCCTCCCTCCCCGAAAATCAACTCTAAATCTCAATTCCATCACATGTCGATGACCGCATGTTTGTTTTCTGCGGACGGTAACCAAAACAACGTAACCCTAGTTTTTCTTATTTATTACAAACACGTTTTCCTCAGGGATCGGTCATTATTCAACGCCGCGGGGGAACGTTAGAGGATTTTTGATGTGACACGTGACACCATATAAAATTATCTGATCTCCCCATGAGGCACTATTCTCACTGAAAAATTAATTAGCTCGAAGCAGTATAAATTACCTCTGCACATGCTTTATTGTACAACGTTCGTTCGGAGCTTCGGAAGCCGGATTTTCCCTCCCCCCCCCCTCCCCTAGGCCTGGTGGCGGTGGTGTTCATGTTCTTCTTCCTCACTGTTTACCTCATATCAAAAACAGTCGCGGATCTTGCCCCATAACTTAATTACTGCGACATGATAATGAGTATTCAGTGAGGATACATTATACTATGGGAGTTAAGTGATCTCCCCTCATTTTCGAACAAATTTACTGACAAATGTATGTGATCCCCCTTACTGTTTGTCGTTTTTTACTGATTCCGCCTCACACTTGTTGTAAAACCTTGTGAATCCCCCAAATATCCTCCGAACTCTCCTACACAATTACTAATTTTGACGCCATAAATACCACATCTTGAAACGCGCAAAAATGTTGAATTCAAAATCGACTAAACTACCGTACTAGAATGGTTCGATGACACGGGTATTTAATCTTTAATTTTTTAACCAACACCTTAGAAAATCTAACTCATTGATGAGATGTTCTGTATTGCACACCACGCCGGTTTGGTATCTTTGGGTGACTTATTTATCCAGCACCCTTTGTAACACAAAGTTAGGAAATATGGCCCAATGAGAAACTAGTTGTTTTGAGAGTATTTTGTTAAACCTTTTTTGAGTGACTACGTAATAAAAATGTTTTGCTAATAATTTGCTTTCAAAGAATTAATCGTAGAACTTTCCACTGAATAACCGTTTTGAGAGCATCCTTCAGTGGGGTGTAAAATTTAAGAAAGCATTTTTTAGGTTATGCCTTTCTTTAAAAAAGGCGTCAGATCTTTTCAGTCCGTTAGTGCATTTTTATCTTTTGTAATTAATGGAAAGTTTTTTCCCCACGATGCACGATGGCGTAATTTATTACCAAGACCAAAATGTTTTGAGTGGCTTCTATTGTCAAGTAAATTTTACCAATTATCTTTTTATTCCCAGGAGAGTAGAAAAATCTGAATAAGAAAGCATTTTAACAAAGCATTCTGGTAGTGGTGGTAAAATGACGTCATAATGCAAATGACCTATTGGGAAAACATTACGTCCAAAGTAAAGAGTCCTATTAAACGACCATATTTCTAAAGCTTTGAACCACTTTTGACCCCTAGCTACTAAAGAGGTAGACCCCTCTTAAGCGACCACTTAATTTGAGAACTCAATGGGCCTTTTGATTGGTCACCTCTTTCAGATATCGATAGTGTCTAAAGCGGACACTATCAATATTTGTGACCAGCCATCGATTTCAGTCTCCGCCTAGACCTCCCTAAAGCGACCGCAATACCATCAACTGGTCCATCGATCTCGGTGATCAGTCATTAATTTCTCTGTCTAGACCTCCCTAAAGCGACCGCAATACCATCAACTGGTCCATCGATCTCGGTGATCAGTATATGACCTTCCTAAGGCCACAACCATATTAATTCCATACTGCAATTAGCACTCGCCCTTTTCTTTTCGTTTTCTTACTCTTATTATTGTCACCAATATGAGCATGTGATGGCGTTATGCTATATTAGAAACGTATCTGGACCCCTCCCCCCCTCCCCAACACGCACACACCTTGATTACTCTCCAAAATCAAACCATGTCTCGTCAATTTCAGATTCTGAACGAAGAGAAAGCCTACGACGTCAAGTAGATGACGCTGGCTGCAATGATTCTCACTACAGCTGTTTTTACCAAAGCTTTTACGAAGGCTTGTGCGAAACGAGTGAAGCTGATATGTGCAAGAGTTCATGTGGCCTTTGTGAGTCAATCAATCAATTAATTTTTTTCATCCACGGTAAACGGCTCAGTAAAACTGTTTTCGGACATGCCGTGCTTAATAATAAATGTATTATACTTATGAATGAACTAATGTATATTGTATATATGAATAATAAGTAACCCTAGTAATATTGATGATAATATTTAAAAACACTGACTAGCTATTATTATTCTAACTATATCTCAAGAATACTAATAAATAAAAATAGTAATAATAATAATAATAGTAGTAGTAGTAGTGGCAGTGGCAGTGGTAGTGGTGGTAGTAGTAGTAGTAGTGGCAGTAGTAGTGGCAGTAGTGGCGGCAGTAGTGGCGGCAGTAGTAGTAGTAGTAGTAGTAGTGGCAGTGGCAGTGGCAGTAGTGGCAGTAGTGGCAGTGGCAGTAGTAGTAGTGGCAGTGGCAGTAGTAGTAGTGGCAGTGGCAGTAGTGGCAGTGGCAGTAGTGGCAGTGGCAGTGGCAGTGGCAGTGGCAGTGGCAGTGGCAGTGGCAGTGGCAGTGGCAGTGGCAGTAGTAGTGGCAGTAGTAGTAGTGGCAGTAGTAGTATAAATTGCTAGAGTGAACGTACTTAAACCGTGAAACAAATAGTAATAATTACTACTAATTACTAAATAGTCTAGTAGATCTAATTAGAGATTTAC
>JAAAQI020132066.1:0-11921 GCA_011800005.2 Stichodactyla mertensii | reverse complement strand
GGGGGCGCTTTTGGTGGGGGTTGGGTGGGGGGGGGGGGGGGGGGGGTGTGGGGGGGGGGGGTGGGGGGGGTGGTGGTGGTGGTGATGATACTAATGGTGGCGCTCGTGGTGCTGATGTTGGTGGGGGTGGTTGTATTGTTGGTAGTGGTGGTGGGCTTGATGCTGCCACTGTTGAAGTGACAAAGATAGACGTTTCTAAATTTTAAAAGAACTTTGCCGATAAATATAACTTTGCATTTTATTAATTTTTTCTCCGCCAAACAAAAACAGCTTCACCTTCTACCACAAGTACTATCGAACCTTCGACATCTTCAGGTACGAAAACATAAGATCGAAAAGCAAACTCTGTTTTTTTTTGTTGACTTCAGGCACGATAAGTGTTTTTATATAATTTCTTTAATCACTCTTTACAAATGTTTTTATACTTGCCCTCGTCAAGAGAGATGGTAAAAATAGTGGTATTGATCGAGATGACAGTGAGTTCTTATGTCATTAATACAATGATTTTAGCGCTCGATATCCGAGATACTGCATGATCAATTTTAAATGCATGTTTAACGATAAATGGTATTCAGTTCTAATTAATCTCATCTAACTTTTACTTCCTTTCATGCTGTGGCGGCCATTTTGAAACCAATTTCATCGATTCCCAGATACTTTTTTGTGCATACGTGCGACTGTTAGTAGTTCACCATAGAGGCCTGCGAGTTTTTGGCACAAAAGAAATGCTATTTTTAAACTTTGGTAATACGGAGGGGGAGAAAAATGGCTTCTGTTCGCAGGGTATACCACGGGCTGTAGGAGAACCTTTGCTTTGTGGAGGGGGAAAATGTTTGTTAGGCGATCAAATAAACCACTTTTTACTCGCTTGGATCTATCTGTCCTTGCTTTATTTATAGTTATACAAGCCTCTGATCAACATACATGAAGATAAATGGTCTTTTTTAACCCTTTTTCCCTGCTATTACATCAAATGCCAACTGCCGCTAGTCGCCATGTTTGTGATAACTCGTTTTCAGTACTACTCGTCCTAAACAATGCGTGGTCACACAGCTTAATAATGATTACTTTATAAAATGCCTAGTAAATTGAAATATTACTAAAGCCGGGCTTCCTGTGTCAATGACGTATTTGCGGTTTTTTATAATAAAATATTGCGGACTCATTAAAGGATATCGCAGGGAAAAATGGATTAAAAAGGACCGTTTATCTTCATGTATGTTGATCAGAGGCTTGTATAACTATAAATATACCAATAAATCAAAGGCAGACAGATTCAAGTGAGTAATTGGTGACTTACTTGATCGACTAAGAAGCATTTTCCCCCTCCACAAAGCAAAGATTCTCCTACATCCCGTGGGTATACATTTGGAGACGGTCAGTCTTTTCCTTTGAATATTAGATTTCACGCTTCTCCTGACTTCGACTTGAGTACAGGGAAGACCACGAGTTTGTCACGTTTTTTAACTGTTAAGTCGGTTCAATGTCATCCTCGTAAAATAAAAGTCATACTTCATTTTATTTCAGCTGCCTTCCACCCTTACCCCCCGCTCGACGTAGTAAGCAATCACTAAACCCTACGTGACCGAATTATGAGAGACTGCCTTTCCCATCCCAAGAGCGTGCGCGCGCACAAAAACCGCTGAATTACCATGGTGACCTTATAAATCTTGTAAGTGTGCACTTTGGGGCATCCCATTTTTCTTTCAAGAATAAAATCTAACCCAAATGCAAAACTTTTATGCGTAAGCCCTTGTAATTTAGCGAATTTACGTTATGAAAATCGAACCGCATTAGTAAACATAATGTCCGAAGTATATAGAACTTTTAATTTGTGAAGTATTTCCGGATCCATTTTCTCAAAAAAATTGCGAAAATATATCCAAAAAAATCTAATGAACAATTTGTTATCCAACTGCAATAATACTTATTCTGTACAACAAATCCTGTCAAGAGGGGGAAACGTACAAAAAAAAATCTGAACTGCTTTTCACTTTGGACACGGAAGTCGCTTTTTCATAGGAGTGATATCACAATGTACTTTAAGAAGATACATGATATTTACATACCACACTGTGAAAGGAAGTTATTTGCATGATTTAATTCCTCCGTCATAAATGTAAATGCCAAGCATTGCACGGTCTTTTTTAACGAGCTTGATGTTCATAAAGTGCATAATCCTTGTTCGCGATTGAGCCATGTACGCACTCGTACTCAAATACTAAAAACCAAGGGTGTATCATTTCATTCAGATCCCTGCCATGCTCACATATGCGAACGCCCATATGCCGTATGTATGGCCCAAAGAGGAAAGCCTATGTGTATATGTCTTCCGTGCCCGGTCATTAGATATGCACCCGTGTGCGGATCGGACGGCACTCAATACAGCGACGAATGCCGTTTACGCGCGAAGGCGTGTACGACGAACAAATTAATTGAAGTTGCTAGCGAAGGGATTTGCCGTGAGTAAAATTTGTTCGATTATTCATTCGATTATTCCTTTAGAAAAGTTTTGAGTATTAATATGCGTTTAGTGTTCTTGCTTCCGAATTGAAAGCCCTAATAAACACGTACATCAGAATTTATCATCACAGCGTCAAACAAACTTTCACTAACAGTTAAAAAAACGTTTATTTCTAAATGTTAAAAATCGTGGCTTATCATTAAGGTGAATTAGCAAGAGCATGCAGTCTTGCTAGACTTAAGCTTCGTAAACTTTGTTCGAGCTGTTAAGATAATGGAATTGATTTTAAAGTTAAAGCCGTGTTCAATGAGAGAGCCATGCTGATAGCTTTAAGGCCCGTTTACACTAGCAATTTTGTCGCGCGACTCAAGCTGGCGAGTTTATTGCGATTATTATTTCAAGAGTTAGAGAACAAGAAAAAAGTCTTCAAAACCAACCCCAAATACAACCCGATTTTAGCGATATTCTCGCTGGCCTTTTAGATCGATAAAATTCTTTAAATTTAAAACTTGAGAATAAGCACCTACTTTGGACGGTGCACAGTAGTTCTTTATAAATCCGGAACTACTTTAAACGGCAACAGATCACGCACAAATCACCACCAATACGAACATGCTCGAAATTTAGTGCAAACACGCGCGATTTGGGTTGCGGTAAATTCACCATTGAAATCACCGCTCAAGTCGCGCGACAAAATTGTTAGCGAAACAGGCCTTTCGAGTAGTTACCGTATGACTGAAATATCACAGCACGTGTCACCGTCACCGTTGAGCCAATCACAGCGCACGAGATCTACGTTCCTCCAATGAAAATTCTTTGATATTGCGCCATCTCACGGTCACGACATGGCCGCTCGCTAGGATTTCACAGTCGTACGAAAATTCTATTTTACTATGACAATTCTATTATTATTATTCTAATTCTATGAAAATTCTATTCTATTCTACTATGACAGCCAGAGTACCAGTAGTCTAGGTATGCCGAGGTCGTAGAAAGTAATAGATATAATGACTCTGATCATTTTAACCTTCTTATCTTTAAAAATTTCAGCGACCAAAACTGTCACTGAAGCAACCACAGCGCGGCCTGTCACACCAGGTGAGAAAAACTCTTTTTTGTGGTAAGGTGTGGTGTGGTGTGGTGTGGCGAGGGAGAGGGTAGTAGGGCTGAGCGTTTGCTTTTGTTTATGATGCTGGGTGGTCGAGGAGAGAGATGTCTTTATTATATAGATATCGGGGGGGGGAAAACAGAATAGGGGACTTGTACTAACAAGTCACGTGACAAGGGCATGCCATCCAGCACGTTTTTCCATACAAGTCAAAAATTTTTCCATACAAAAATTGTGTTAAACATTGTTGTGGTCACCTGTTTATAAAACTTTGTACACAGTGAAGATATCAATTTTATCCTTCACATGTGAAGATATCACTGTTGCCATGACTACCCTTGTATTAACCAATCACACATGGCCTTACAGTGTGACTACTCCAACCAAAGCCACCCAAACAAATTTTCAGATAAATTTTCAATATACATTTTTGACACTTAACGACAGATTTGTTGCGAATTTCTACAGCGTACTATGCTTCTTGTTCATTGTCAATGTAATTCGTACAAAAAAAACAAAGCAAATTCTTTACATTTTATTCGAAATTTCAACAATTTGTAGAGATTCTATTGTTAATATACTCAATCGTGATTGGGTAATTTACATGACAATTTGTTTGGGTGGCTTTGGTTGGAGTAGTCGCACTGTAGGATCTTCCTGGATATTTCATCGATATTTATAAAATAAACAAAGTATACATGGCCGCTTGGAGATACGAATTTTATCTTCTCGTAATAGACCTAATCGGCTAACGCAATGTCTACATTCTTTCTCCCATTTCAATTCTTTTGGGAATTCAATGCTTGGTTTGAATTCTTTTTGTATCAAATAGTTTTTTCGTGCGTAAATTACAAACAAAAGAAACGTCAGTCAGGGGAATGATCAGGTGATCTGAAATGGGTCAAAGAATGTAAACATTGCGTTAGCCGATTAGGTCTATGAATATTGACCTCTTTCATAATGGTGGCAATGTTCCATAAAAGTTTGGTCTTCCATTCGAGAGATGTTTATCCAAGGACAAAACATAAAACCACCAAGGCCTGATCTCTCAAATCCATACAAAGTTATCTAATTTTGATCCACAGTATCTTTTAATATTTTGGTGCTATGCCACTCAAACTATCCAAAGTTACTGGTTTTCAAGAATTCTTTCAGATGGTATAAGTTATTTTAATGAAAAGGATCCTTATTTACCAACATCACAAATCTGCTATTCTGAAAAAGGTCTATTCGCTGCATCCACTCGTAATAGATAACACTAATAATCAAAGATAACATCCTCTGTATCTGTACCTAAATAGCATGCGTAATTCTTGTTTTTCATGCATTTTCCCCAAAAAATCTCAGATACTTGTCGAGGCTATAAATGTACGTCACCTCCCTACTCGAGATGTATAATGGTTAACAAAAAACCGACTTGTGTATGTCAGTCTTGTCCTATTGGTGGGGCTCCTGTTCATGTATGCGGATCTGATGGAAACAGCTACCTTAATGAATGTCAACTTCGGGCTCAAGCGTGCACAGCTAATAAAGTTATCAAGGTTGTTAGCCGAGGAAAATGCCGTAAGTAATTATAATAGATATCGATGATACATCAGGATCTCTGACTTTGGAGGTAAAACCATCAACACAACATACAGCAATAAACAAACGAACGAACGAACGAAGCCCCCCCCCCAACGAATGAACGAACGGATAGACGAACGGACGAACGAGCGAAGCCCCCCAATGGCGAGCGAACGAAGGAGCAAACGAACGAAGGAAGGAACAGACAATCAAACATGGTCCAAACTTTCTTGAAAAATTCCTGAATTTTGAAGAGGTCCTTGAAAAATCCTTATGAATTTTATTTTTTCCTTGAAAAGTCCTCGAATTTCCTCCAAGGTAGTATCGTTCGATTGTATTGGGGCCTCGAAGCATTCTCTTACTGAAACCCTTATCAAATTAAAAGAAAAACTTTCCTAACTAAATTGCACTACGTCAGGAGATAAATGAATTTGTAAAAAATATTTTGCATTAAAACCTGTTTCCGATCTTGAGACTGAATTAGTTGGTTCTTTATTCTACTTTTGTTCCTTGGAAAAATAGATTTCGTCCTCAAGTCCTTGAAAAAGTTTCACGCTTTTGTCTTTATGAACCATTAGAAAATCCTACATGGGTCACTCCAAAACCTGGTTGTTTGTAAATCTAACGATATTTTTTCGTTAGGTAAATATTAAGGTAGTTCCGGACCCTTGCTACTGCGCATCCCCCACGCGCATTCGAGCGCGCGCACTTTTATTAAAGAATATTGGTTTTAACGTGGGGAGTCTGGGGACTAGTAAGCCAACGATTGTAAAGTGTAGGAACTCTAGTTTTAGCGCAGAAAAATAGCATTTTATCTACGAAACTGTCGAAAAAGATTTATAAAAAACTATTGTGCACCGTCCAAAGTAGGTGCTTATTCTCAATTGTTTAAATTTAAAGAATTTTATCGATCTAAAAGGCCAGCGATAAAAATCGCTAAAATCGCGTTGTATTTGGGGTTCGTTTTCAAAGACTTTTCTCTTTTGTTGTTCTCTAACTCTTGAAATAATACGGTGACCCCCTGTTTTTTTTCCTTTTATTTAAGGCTTCATTTGCTATTCTTGCGATATAGAAAATAAAAATACTATGTCTATTGACGAGATCATCGTCAATTTTCCACATTTTTACAACCCTGTACGCATTTAGAGGCTCTTAACTGCGTAGAATTTTGCTTCTAGAATCTACTTTCAACCATATTTACACTCACTTGAAACATTTTTATTACACAAAATGTTAGAATAACCTTTCAGCTATTACTGGGAACAGTTTTTGCTTTTGGTCGCTGAAACCGTTTACAATCTGTACACTATATTGAATACAGCCTATTTGAGCAAAATCACCGCCAGTCATAAAAAATACCTACTTTTACGACATCGCATAGTTCTATAACCGATACGGTGACCCCCTCTTTTTTTCTCGGTTTTTGACAATGATCTTTAAATGACAGAATTTTTAAGAAAATTCATTAACGAAATCCAAGGCTCCGGAACTACCTTAAATGCGCGTTGCCAGAGGCGATTCTTTTCTGCAATTCTAGCTGCGATTCAGCTGTAATCAAAAATCGCAAATTGAGTGAAAAAAAAAAAAAAAAAGAGTGGCAAATTGAGTTTGAACTGGCGCAAAATCGCACTTAATTCAAACATGTTCGAAACAACGTCCATTCATCGGCGACGTGAATTTGGAAAATCGCCTTAGAATCGTCGGTAGTTTACAGGTGCGATTTTGCATCGGAGCTATAACCGCAGTGAAATTGGCAGTGCTTATCGCAGAAAAGTCGCCCGTGCGAACGGACCTTTAAGACATTCAGTGCTGCTGGTAGCCCAAAGAACCCATTTCATTATCAAATGATTAATATTGCTGGCTGGGATATTAATTTCTTTTAGCAACAACAAAGACCACAATTACAACCGCGCCAAGTATTCCAACTGGAACTCCTACTCCTGAAGTGAAAGGTACAGCTGTCCTTCAGATATATCCTGTGTACGGCAAGTCTGTAAACCGAAATCAGTCTTTGATCACAAGCATCAGGTCACTTAAGGCCTCTTGAGGTCTTAAATCCTATACACCGAATGCCAATATGGCGTCCAGCTAGAATTGCTATTGTTCTGGACTCACTCCTCGTGTTCAAATGGGAACACAAAAGCGTTTTCACATGTATGAGAGGCTAGTGAGTCCAATTCTAATTGGACGCCATATTGGCATTCGGTGTATAGAGCTGTTAAGTGTGACGTAATTCGAACGAAAAGCGACTTCCGGGTCCAAAATAAAAAACAGTTCTTTGAAGATTTTTCTTGCTTTGTATTGGTTTTCTTTTAGCGCATTTTGTAAAAAAATGGACCCGGAAATACGTCACAACTTAACAGCTCTATAGAGCTGTTAAGGTCCAATTCCAAGGTTCCGGGTCCAATTTTTCACAAAATGCGCTAAAATAAGCTAAAACGTTTATCCACAATTCCTTCTCCACCTGTAATAAACAGACCTATGTACACCAATTATTACTATGAAGAACAAAGCAAGAAAAATCTTCAAGAACTGCTTTTTATTTTGGACCCGGAAGTCGTTTTTCGTTCGAATTACGTCACACTTAACAGCTCTATAAGGGTTTGAAGATCTTGATATGTAAATTATGTGTCGTCATCCGTTTCTCAGCGTAGAGCTTTTAGTAAGTTGTAACTCTCGACGAGTTAAAAAATATACTTAACTTTACGGACGTTCTTTAGCTTTTTTACTCCGATGAAGGACTGTCCGAAACGTGAGTATAGTTAATGATATTTTTCACAGGGTATTCAGCATTCATTTATGATATCCATATTAATTTTTCATTTGTTTTAGTGGACTGCGAGGATAAGGTAGACATGGCATTCCTGCTAGACTCATCTGGAAGCTGGAGTCGTAGAGACTGGGCAAAATCTAGAGATTTTGTCTCTAGATTTATCAGTGATCTCACAGTGAGCGACGATGGGAATCACGCAGCTGCTGTGGTATACAGCACCAATGCGGAGGTTGCGTTCCGTTTCAACACTTTACAAGGGTCCAGAGTTACAGCCGCAGAATATGACAAACTGTTGCTAGAGATGCCATTTAAGAGAAGACTCACATATATTGACAGAGCTCTTAAGTTAGCAAATAATGAAATATTCACCACAGCTTCTGGAATGAGAAAGGGAGTCTCAAAGGTATGAAACTGGAAAATTGATACTTGGCAGATAAGTTAAGTTTTTTTTTAAATAAATGGATACTTATAGCGCATTTCGCATGGTCTCAGTGCTCTTTTCAATCATTATCAGTGGAAGACTTCACGGGCTGCATATTGCGCTGTTTACAATCTTGAGTGGGTAATTAGTAAAGAACAGATTTCGTATGACTGAAAAGCTCGCGGCACGATCGGTGCCATAAGCGTGCCTTTCCGCGACCGTCTTGTTTTCCAGAATTTTGCCGTCCCTTGACCGTGTTCGAAAGAAATTTTCCTATTTGTAAATTGAAAGAATTGTGTGAAACTCCGAGAAACTTTAATGCATTAATATTATTTATTAATTGTGGTTAGGTTGTGCTCGTGATAACAGACGGAGAACAAACGAAAGACCGAGATCCTTTTACTCCTCTTGGAGAAGCAGCTCAACCTTTGAAGGAAAAAGGTGTCTTAGTTTTTGCCCTTGGAGTAGGTTCTAGATTTTCTTCAAGAGAATTGAGAGATATCGCTTCAAATCCCAAATTCGTATTGTCCGCACCGTCAATAGAAGAATTGCAGGTCCGACCAATCTTAAATAGTATTTGTACCGAAGGTAAGTTGAAAGAGTTTTCTTTAGAAGCGGACATATTTATGTATTTACAGGAGACTTAGCTGAGCGAACAACTAAATGCGCAAAACATTGTTGGTCCGGCCTCTCACTTTTTGTTTTCAAAATGATTTCTCGCATGCTTTTTTAGATTAGTCTAAGATTAAAAACTCACTCTGATTAATGGTTTTGGACTTTTCTATGACTTAATATATTGGATGAAATTGTCGACAGTTTTCAGGCAGAAAAATGTGCTTTTACATAGGGCCGGCCGTGAAAAATCATAACAGGCTATGATTGGTTAAAAAATATATTTCCGTTGAGCTGGGTACGGACGCGCCGTTTCCGCGCATTCATTTAAGGTATTGATATAGGTTTGCGGTGGCGTTTCGGAAAAGCGCTCTCATTTCGTCAAGATTTAAGCGGATTTTATGACGCTTCTTGTCAACAACTTGGGTGAAAAACAGCATTTTCAACTTTTATTTAAAATAAAATTCGGAAAACGCAATATATCAAAGCTCCCTGACACACTTTTGCTGTAAATTTATCTGAGAATCGAACCACGAAAAAAGTCTTGAAAAAAAGTCCAAGTCAAATGCTATCGAATATATCTCCCCAAGTGAGGTCCTATGATATTTCCAAAAATTAAAGCAATTATTGGTTTTCTTTAAAAGCATTATCTAGTATATCACAGTATTCTACAGTTAATAGCTTTCAGAACATATTTACTTTATTGATGTGACGTAATCCTGAAGAAATGAGAGCACTTTTCCGAAATCACGCCGCGAGCCTATATCAATACCTTAAGCAGTTGATCTCACGCGTTATGATTGGTGAAGGATGTCGTAACGTCATTTGCGTAGCGCGAAGATCCTGTGTACTGAGTTTTTGCAGCCATACTATATCTACCGTTTTATCTATCTTTGGAATTGCTCATAGTATTTGGACATTGAATTGGGCTGAACTTTATCTATGCGTGATGTCTGTCCCTCCTTTTCTTTCCGCCTGTAGTAAGTTCTTAATCATCGATTCTCTAATAATTCTATTTAAATTTTTGATCTAGTTTCAGCTCGAGTTCCCAAACCAGGTAAAGCTAAGGATTTGGTTATTATTACTTTGTGATATGTGAGGATATTTACACATTTGTGAATGTATATAAACTCTAAAACTCTCCTAGTCTTGCTAGTGCTTTCGCACAAATTGGGGAACTATCACTCACACACACTACCACTACGTAAACTGTTTTAAACATGCAACTCTCAGCTCACATGTTGACTTTTACGGAGGGAGGAAAACCGGAGAACCCGGAGAAAAACCCTCGTGGCAAGGGAGAGAACTACACATCTAATAAACTCTACTCACATGTGGCATCCCGCAGGGCTCTAACCAGTGACCCGACCCGTTGGACTCACAGTGGTGAGAGGCGAACGTTTTACCGCTACGCCACCCATAATGGTTCACAATGATTCGTAATGATTCTATTGATTGTTATGGGTATCCTAGAGGCAATAGAGTACTTCGAAACTCTTTATCCACATATATCATATCATAAAATGAGCACCTTTAACCTGGGAAGTGAGGTTATTGTAGACCTAGGATCTCATTATCCAGAAAGAAACACTTCAATATGTTATAAGATAACTCTAAACTACAGTCAGAAGCCCATTATTCGGTGTAGGTAACAGTCCACCGTATTGTTTTCTTTATAGAAATAGCACCATTGGATGTTGGTATCTTGCTTGATTCCTCGGAAGACGTTCCGACCGAAGACTGGAATCGCATAAAACGTTTCACCAAAGACTTTGTACGCAACTTCCCAAAAATATCTGCAGCACCGGATGGCACACGGTTTGGTCTAATATCGTTTTCAGAGAAACCGCTAGTCCATTTTAATTTCAGGACCCTTGCAGGTAATCGTCTAACCCCAACTGCTGTTGAAAGCCTGATAGAAAGTGCTCCTCGACAACCTGGAACAAAACGAAGGATAGACGCCGCTTTGGAACTTGCTGAGAAAGATTTGTTTAGCGAAAAAGGAGGTGCACGAAAAAACGCTAAAAAGGTGTGCTTCAAGTACTGTTTTCAAAACTATAAGGTTTTTCACCGTTGTTTTGGCTAATATTTTTTTCATATCTTCCAATCAGATATAACTAAATGATTCTTTCCCACTATTGTAATTTTTATGGTCTTGGCTTTTTTGGAGTACTCGTTCTCTTTCTGTTTACACAAGCACCCATTCAGCTGAAAAGGGTTTCACTTTTAATACAGCAGATTTCCTATTACTGTGAAAAGCGATTGTGATCGGTGCCGTCAACGTACCTTGCCTCAACTGTTTTCTAGAATTTTGACGTGCCTTGCCGTTCCTTGACCGTACCGCGAACTTTTCACAGTCACAGGAAACTGCTCTATTGTATGCCTGGTACTTACCTTTGATTGGATAACTTTAATTAACAGCGGATGGTTTTGTTGATGACTGGACCCCAAGCAGTGGACGAACCCCATACACCTCCTCAGAAAATTGCTAAAAGGCTCATTAAAAATGGCGTCAGAATCTTTCCTTATGCTGTTGGACGAAATGTAAGCAAAAGTGATGTAAAGCCTTTGGCGACGTCTGATGAAGACGCCGTACACGTTGACACTTATGAAGAGCTCGGACCTACTGCTGCGGCATCTTTAGCTGACAATGTTCGAAAAGGTAAAATGTTAAACCCAGATTTGTGTACAGAAATAATCGTAAAAGCGTATACACACTAAGGTTTTTGCTTAGGGAGCAGGCTCCAGGGTCGTTTTGCTCCTATGTGTGTGCCAAAGATTTCATGTAAAAAATGAGCCCTTTGGCTAACTCGTGGATACTAATTGACCGATTGACCCCTAGCCGTCACGTAGTATGAATGGTAAAAAAGTTTGGATATTGTGGTCTGACTGCCGTACACGTATACTAACTTTTGGACGAATTGTCGACTTGAATTATTAATTTGTCTCTCTAAATATAACGAAAATCCTGTATTTA
>JAAAQI020132055.1:0-13410 GCA_011800005.2 Stichodactyla mertensii | reverse complement strand
GGGAGGGATTTGATATTCGGACCAGGAAAAAGCGGGGTTGATGAATGGAATTCAATAGCTAATTACTTATTCAAGTGTTATAAGAAAAGTTTCCGGGATGTATATAGATACATCCCTGAAACTTTTCTTATAAATGACTTGATAAGTAATTAGCTATTGAATTCCATTCATCACTGACACCGCTCCTCCCTGGTTTGAATGTCAAATCCCTCTCCGGGCACACCCGGGCTTAAAGCACAATTTTCTTACACAATGTTTCTTCTACTAAACTCGAATACTATATTATAGCTTTTCGACTGACTCAATATGAAAAGTCACTTAACTTATGCGATATAAACGTCTTTGGCTACATTAAATTTGCAATTTTCAAATGAAACATGAACACTTCTTCCCAAAGAATCTGTAGAACTACTTTTAAATTTCTTAATACCTCCATGAAGCTCTTTTTCTTCTTACCTTTCCTCATTCTCTGGTCAATTCCCTTTTCAACGAAACGGTACTTTCAAACGTTTTGGAAATCTCTATTTTCTGCTCAATGCTTGACCTTTGGTAACTTTGCAGCGACTATGGCCAGTTTGTTTTATTACAAATTTGTCTGGAATGCCTTTCTCGAGGCCCCGCGTCTGTTGTTACTCGAAGACTATGATTAGTACGAAACAAAAACATGCAAAAACTAGAATAGTACTAATGAAATAATGGAAATGTACCTACTAAACAATTTCATTGTTTGGTGGTTTTCTTTATAGAGGTATGAACTCATTACAATTCGTTATTGGAAACCTTTGTCAATCATATAATAAGGCAGATAAATACCGAGAAGCTCGGCTTTTATCCATATACATATGGCTAAAAGCCCTCGCTTCTCGGTATTTATCCCTTCCAAACACTTTGACCTTAACTGAAGCATGTGAGTATTCTACACAAAAACGCGGCTAACCCTGGGCAATAGAGAACTAAAAACTGGAGTATTAGTTCAAGCTTTGCATGTTTCTGTTCGGATCATTTTCCCATGCAGACTCCAGTGGCGTACGTAGCGAGGGTGAACAAGGTACAACGATCGCCTCCCCTAAAATATTCAGCTTGAGCCTCTTTTTGTGAAGGATGATGTCAGTGCTATCACTTTAAAGTTTTTCTTTTAATCTACTTCACAATATTTCACTGTTATCCATGCATATCGGTTAGAGTTATTAGAAAAATTAAATAAAGTGAATTTTGAGAAATTTTTGTTGTTTGAAAGTGTCTCAAGAAAATTGCCCCCCCCTCCCCCCCTTTGCTCAGGCTTCACTACGCTCCGGCATGTAGTTAGTAACAGTATTCGCTGTGCATGGTGTGCGCATGTCAACAATCTTTGCATCCCACATGGTCGGCCAACTGCACTGATCACAGCAAGTTTTGATTTTTCATGGTCTAGGGGCCCGCTAACCTCTCCCTTAATGCCTTCGGGCTGGGCTCCCTGATCACTGGATAGCGGTGTTCGAGCCTTAATTTCTTTTGCTTTGCCGTAAATGTTTACTTTTCATTATCTTGTTTTGCAGTTTTCCTTATCAGGATGAGCCAGCTACACCACTAAACCATCACGTTTCATTTTACCTCACTCTAAAGTGAAAAACACGGACCTTGAGAGACATGGAGAGAGAGTGCTGGCAGACGAGGCCTTCGCGAACAGTTAACTACACTGCGTCAAAGTTCAAAGACTGTATCCTGGTTTGTATCCCGGCGCTGACCTTCCGTGCGAAGACAGGTTTCAAAGAGCCCCTATAATGACCGGCACATTGACCCGGTAATCAAAACAAATTGCACGTTTGATGAACCGGATGTTTTTAGATTTTTATCTTAACTTCTACTTACGATAGCTGTCTTTCAAGGGATCATCTTTATCTTGTACATCATACCTTTATTGGCATTCTCCCTCCCCCCTCCCCCCTGGGGACAGACGAATGGCAGCCAAGGAAGACTTTGGCACTTGTACCCGTTCGTGTAGAGGTGCTCAGAGCGTACCTCAAGTAGCGTACGGGTAAACAAAGGCAGTGTACCAAATACTCCAGTTTCGAGTTCTTTCTGGCTATTTTTTAGCCTCGATTGTGCATAAAATAATTATAACTACCATCAAAACCCGAAGAATTGTATCCTCGACCATACCTTACCACAGATTGTTGTTAGTAAAACTATAGAATGTATTAAACGCTATTGACGCTAACGGTAAGCAAAAGAGAACTTGGAATGGGAATATTATGCCGCGTGGATTGTGGAAATGGATTGTGCATAGCAGAAATTGTGCTCCCCTTCTGCTTATGCCCACCAAAAACATTATCAGGACCCCGATTATCTCACCACCCACAATAAATACTGACTAGTACTTTAGATTTGGTAGTTAGATGAAACCGTTTCAAAGTCTTTGGCGAGGAATTTATTCGCGGCTCTAGAATCACGTCGGACATTACACGCGCAGTCTTCTCATCACTACGACACACTTACCTTTTCACTGATAAACATACTTGACTCGGCCAGCCAGCTCCACATGGTCACCTGATGCATCTTTCTTTCAAAAATAGATGGTATGTTTCATTTGCTTGGGTAGTATTTCTTTCTTTGCTGCTACGGCTGAGAAGATCGCCATGTCAAGGGCTATGGGATAGACCGGAATGGATGCACCGTCAGGGCCTGACTACATGAAGCGGGCTGGCCCGGTTGAGTGGGCTCGGCTTATGGCGCTAGTCCGTTTTCCATGTAAGGCAACGACCGAATTTTGTGTGTTTTCTAGAGAAGCCGGGATCTCGGCTAACCGACTGAATTTTGTGTGTTTTTAATAGAGAAAACGGGATCTCGGCAAACCGACCAGCCCGCTTCATATAGTCAGGCCCTTGTTCAAACAAAGAATCTGATTCTCCGAATTATCAATCATGAAATGATAAAACAACACGTCCAAGGTGTAGCGGGAAATCCCGCCGAGACATGCAGTCCAACGCTGAGATAAAAAACAATCGGGTATCCCGTTCAGTTAGCGTGGCGAATAATTTATTTTTGGAAAAGAGAAATTCTTCGGATGAAACCCGGAAAAGATCAATGTCTGCCTTTGACTTTTCCTATCCAATAAAAACACAGAAAAAAAGTGTCAGTTAGCTAAGGAATTAAAGATAAAAAATTGTTTTGTATACTATTATCTTAGACCTTTTAAGACTTAGTCCTAACTGGCTCAAGATCGAATTTCACTGCTCGCACACCAACTGTTGATGGTAAAGTGTTCGCATGCGCACATGAATATAGTCTTAAAGTGAATCCAGTTATGAATCTTTATAGTTTAATATAATATTTATCGTATCTGAGTTTACTCTTAAAATATCATTCGGAGTTTCTCGCATCTGATCGCCACATTCATTGACCTGGAAAATCCAATTGAACTGAGTCTTCTTTTGGCTCGAGTGAATTGGAAACTGGTTAAGCCTTTTAATTAAGTAAGGCCGAAAACGTCTGAACTGATTCTAGATCAGCCCCTGTTTCGTGTGAGTGTATATCAAAGTTGTACACCGCCGTGAGTCGTGTTTCAAGTTGAGATTTAACAACTAAAGGCGCTTTACAAAGAATCGGAGCTTAACTAATCTACCAAAAAGGGGCTTTCTAACGTCTAATCCTCTTTTATCTTCCGGGCCAGTAAGCCTGGCTCGTGGTGCAATCATTTTCCATTGATTCATGTTCCTCAGCGACCTTCGCATCTGCATGGTTTGTAGTAACAGCTAAGCTCAGCATGAAGAAATTCAAAGAATCTAAAAAATGTCTCGTTCATTTCAAAACTGCTTCTTGTGCAAATCTCCTGAGGATTTCTATATTACGTAATTAAAGATTTCGCCGAAACTTGTCCAAGGACGAAAACTACTGAAGTCATCTCTTTTACACCCTAGATTCCCGTATTGGAGTGTCTAGTGCATATACTCGTACGACCTGAGTTTCAGACTTGTTGTTATTCTCGTTTTGTGTATTAATAGTATGAGAATTCCATCCCTCCATGTAGTGTTTTCTGTATCCGCATCGCTTACGACAGCATTGAAACATGTACAGAAAATATCGTAAATATTCTCGCCGGAATTGCTTCGTCAGTGTTCCGTAAACGATGGGATTTAAACAGCTATGGAGCGCCGAGAGAATGACGCTTGCGCTGAAGAAAATCGTCAAGCTCTTCTGATCTGAGCTTCCGAAGTCTACCATCATCCAAACTACTTGACCTGGGAGTAAGCACACTGCGAACAGAATCACTATCGTCGCTAAAGTCTTTACGATCTGAAGATTTTCTTTCCTGAATTGCTGGTGGACTTGGGTGTGGCGTTCGAACTTGGACGCGCTGCTGTGATTCAAATCAAAGATTATCCTTATGTAAGCAACAGTGATGATGGTCAACGGAAGAGCGTATTGCAGGATCACTAGAGAAAGAGTGTATGCGCGCTTGTGGTCTTTGGTAAGCCAGTTTTCCGTGCATTCGCCTTGATTTGAGTGACTGACGACAACTAGAGGCATTAAGAAGATGGCAGAAATAGCCCATATGATTCCAATACTGATGTAGACGTTCCGATGCCGCATATCGGGTTTGAATGGGTTAAGTATGACATAACATCGGTGAACAGCCATAAAAGTTAGCGTATATACACTGATACAGTATGTCATGGTCATGACCGGTGGAATAAACTTGCATATTCCGACCGGCATCCTTATAGGGGCCAAAAAGTTATACACGTAAATAGGCAAGAAAGCAATAAACATTAAATCTGCTATCGCCAGGTTCATGATGTATAAGTCGTTGACGCTCCTCCGAGAACGCTTCCCTTTGACGATGATAAGAACGAGAATGTTCCCCACAGATCCAACGAGGAATGTGACAACATAGACCGACAACTGAACTTTCCCTACGGCGTCATCTAACGGTGAGCCGGCAGCTTCTTGGTTGTTCAAACTGTCGTTCGTTTGATCCATTTCTAGTAATAAAATTCTGTAAATTCCGAAGCTTTAACTTCAAATCCACTTCAAAATCTTCGGGCTTGTGACATCGAATGAAAAAGAGCCTACTTGAGGTTTTGGCTACTCGACTAAGGTCACCGAAGTGCTCTTGATAGTTCAATTGGCTGGCCGATAACGACTCAACGACGAACCAGTTCGTTCATGAAGACGTAATGCTTCAAAGCACTAAAAACTATAACTGTGTACGTAGAGCAGAGAGCATCAAAGGTGGCCGCTACTCACTCAGGGATTCAACGAAGCCTTCTGATGAATCCTAGCTGCAAAATTTCCACTGAAAATAATCTCGGTGTCACTCATCAAAGCATTCCTTGCCTAGCAGGTGGTATTGGATCTTAGAGGTATTATTTCATTAAGCAATCTTGGGGTTTCGTTCCATTTGCATTTGGTGGCTCTTGCAGAAGTAATGGAATATAACAACGGCCTTTTAGTATCACCTCACACCAGACTCAGCTGCTTTAGTGATGTTAGTACACCTAGGTGAGATAAAAACATCGGCATTATTAGTATTAATTGAAGTGTTTACTTTTCTTATCAACTTGAAATTGCTAGAATAAGGATATCACGAGCCGATTTCAGCCAACTTGTCGTCAATGTTTGCCGACCAGAGGAAACTGTCACTTTTTTTTTTCTTCCCCATCACGTTTGAGATAGACACCCTTCCATGGGTTTAGGAAACATACGAGTTAGTATCGGGGGGGAAGTCGTAAATAATGTCATACCACCCGCATATTACTGGCGAAATCGATACAGTTACTTTCACAATCAATGAGAAAAAATCGCAACCATTTGTTACTGAGACGCATAATGAAGCGTGATTCGCGTAATTTGTATTGAAGTCAAGGATGACAGTTCATTCATTAAACATAAGAAATCAATGCAATGTGTTGTTCGGTTCGAAGAAAGCGAAAATCAAAGGCGCAGAAGGAAGAGTAAAAGCGAGCGAGAATTGAGGGATGTTAACGAAGTGGATTGTAGTTAATTTTGGGTCACTTGTGAGGTATATTTCACCAGGACGGAGAGAACACGACTGAGAGAGCACGAAGATCTAATTGGCTCGTGTCAGTCCCTCGGTTTACATTAGGAAACATCTCACTTTGTTTACATCCTCTTTTTTTTCACTACTTTATCCTAAACCACAGCGTACTTTCGAGCAATTTATCACATTAATCTGCCAATTACAAGTTTTCCTCGGGTGATCCTGATATAGCAACCTGAAGCACAGATAAAACACTAAACAAACACAGAAAAAAACCCCGAGTGTTTTTTATTCTTCTTTCTAGGTGCAGAATGATCGTGTCTCGACATTTTTAATTAAATCAGCTAATTATCAAGAAGACCTTGAGGCGAACTCTTGATGTTTTATTTCCTTTCACGAGTACAAACACAGAGATACGAAACCGGATAGCCGCGTTTGATGTTTATGATTTTACAGAACGGTTTCTTTCGTAAAGTCAGCTTTTTTTTCTTTCTAGAAATTAGACTAGTTTGCAACGCGTGTTTCAATGTTGTAGGAAGTTATAAAAATTATCACATGAATCATTTTTTTAAAATTTAATCCCAATTCATTCATAATATCCTAAGGCGTTTATGCAGTTTGATGCCTCACTCTGTTGTGATGATTGTTCCACGTTACACGGGAAAAAAAACCCCGAGTAAACAAATCTTTTAAAAAATCTGGCGCTTTTTCTTGTAATCATTGTTCCCTTGATCCGCCCCTGCCTTTCTCTCCTCCCTTATTCATGTAAGCTCTGGATACACGTACCAAAAAAACTATTATTATTTCTATATCATTTACGAACAACAAGGAATGAACCAAATCCATTTGGGCGTATTTGTTTTCCCATTTCAGACAAGTGTCCTTCCCTTGGATGTTGTTTCTTTGTTTCTCGGTAGCCGCTTGAGAAGACATGATATTATGGATGAGCCTCAAACAAAGAATCATGTTCTCAAGGGAATGACGCGTGGTGTATATTGAGATTACACTCGGGCATTTTTCTAAATAAACTCGAACGTGATGTGGAAGTAGAAGTTAGAACACGACATCTTCCTCTATTTCAACGCGCTATCGACTTGAAATAAAAACCCAATTCCTCTACGTGTGTTAGGCTCAGTTATCGACGTGATTTCTCGATGCCTTTCAAAATTATCGTGTTACTGACAGGAAGGGATTAGTATCGCACGCTGACGAACCTCGTTCCTGAACCACTATAGCTCTATTTTTATCATTTTCGTCAGCATTTAGCCATGTTAGTGTTAATTTTAGAATATTTATTTCAATACTGAAAGAAAGTACTTTTTAACATTATCTCAAACATGAATGGTGAAAAAATACAGAGCAGTTTATAGCAAAAAGAAACAGAAACTAGCCGTCTATATGAATAACTTTCATTAATTAAGGTTTTAGAATTTGAATTGAGTGATATTTTTGTACTTTTTTGCTCTTGGCTTGTTCATTTTTTCTCTTTTTTTCAGTTGTATAATTGTGCCAGAGTATTTGTCGTTTATTATTTTAAAATAGCTAAGGATTTCGTGGGGTTTTTCATTTCAAATTCTTAGCATAGATGCTTCGATCTCCCCGAACGTCAAACAAAAGCGCGGGAAAAAAATGAAATTCACTGAAAATGTAATGTTTGGACTTAAGAAAGTGACATCGAATCTTAATCAACGCGGGTTTCGTCCCGCTGAATGAATGGAACCCACACAGCAGCGACTTTTCACACTAGTATTTCATTCTATCATCCATCTATATTAAATGAATGGAAAACAAACTTTGCAAGCAAGCTTTTTCATTGGTGCGCCTGAGTTAGACTTCGTCTGCCGCGCAGCCGTTATTAGTGTCGGTCAAATTAATAACGGTTACGAAGGAGACTAAGTGAGACGAAGCCTGGAGTTTTTATGGATGCAACTCACTGAAAATTTTTGATGAATATTCATTTTGTATACGAAACAAAACACATACACGATGAACTGCAGGGAGTATGAGAAACTGTCGCTGAACAGTATTTTAATTTAATATAATAATATAACAGCGTCCGTATTCAGTAAAATGAAATTGAATGACATGGCGACAACTCAAACATTCATGTTCTGGTGACTTACTATCTTTTTATATGTCTTTGGAAAGAAACGCACCTTTTCAGCCAGGGCGTTAAGTCGTTTTCCCATTTCAGACCACGTGTCATTCCCTTAGGTTTCGGTTTTGTTTAATGGTAACGCTTGAGAAGATACTTTCATTTGGATGAACCTCAAACAAACAATCTTATTCCCAAGAGGTTTGAAATGAGGAAAACATTAAGTGCAAGCTGAAATCCGGTCCATTGATCATGGCGACTGATCAAGAGCTGTCGAAAAGTCAAGTCTATCGCGGCTTCCTTAAATTGTTCACTCGCGACTTCATCAGATCAAATACATAGAGGCTATAAGACAAAACTGGCGTTTTACGAATCTACTGCATAAGAAAAGTCTACTCAATTTCCTACTGAGGAAATTCTCTAAAATGGTATGGAAATATTAAAATTGGAGGATACAATTTCTATACTTCTGTTCATATCCAAACCGTTTCTATAGTAAAAATACTCATCCTTATTACAATACTTTTCGTGTAATAGATCGTTTATTACAATAGAACTCAACAACAGACACGAACGCTGCAAAATACACCAGAAAATGGATTTGAAAATGAAATCCTAACAGACTGCACGTGTATCCTGTAACAGGCTGTGTATTAGAAAAGCGCGCGTCACAATAGAGTTTATCTAAGTTCTTCAGAGGTAATATTTGACTTCCTTTTAGAAAGAATTTCTTCTTTTAGCCCGGAAATCATAGAAAATCCAATCAAGTTTTAATGAAAAATGTTTCTCAAGATTGAAATGTGTCATCAATTGGTTTCTTTTTTGGGCATTGTTGATTGAATTTTTTCTGTAATTGTTCAGACAGAGTCATATAAAAGTCACGACATTGAATATCATACAGTATCTAATGAAAATACCACGCTATCACGTACGGTCCGGGCACGAGAATGACCCATTCTCATTATGCACTAGTCAATTGAAACCCTCCTTCCTCGTCCTCGAGGACAGGGCGGGGAATTAACGCGGAGAGACTCACGGGGATTCACGCATTTAACAGCGTGGATGATAGGGAAATTTTACACATACTTCAGCAGTTTTAACAATTTTAACAGCAACAACTTTAACAACTTTAACAGCAAATCTTTCTCCGGGGACCGGGAAAAACTGCCAAATTTAACACGTTAAATTCCCCGCCTATCCCGGGGATCTGAGGGGTAGGGGGTTTCAATTGACTAGTGCATAATGAATGCAGCTCATTCACATAATGATTTGAATTTCAATTATCTATAAAATTTGATATTTCATTTGGTAAGCATGGGTGGTGTGTACTGTTAATGGGCTGCCTCTCACCGCTGGGGTCTCGGGTTCGATTCCTGGACCTGCTATCTCATGTGAGTAGAGTAGTTTGTTGTTTCTCTCCTGTGCTTCAAGGGTTTTTCTCCGGGTTCTCCGGTTTTCCTCCCCCCGCAAAAACCAACTTCTAAATTCCAGTTCGATCTTTGGGCATTCACCTAGTAGATTCAGAGCCCAGCTCTGTTGTGAATTAGCCACGTTGTTCCATAAATAACGGAAAGCTTAGTAGATTTTTTTGATTCTAAAGAATTTGTTTTTCTAAATAAAATCTGAAAAGTTTGCGTGAGAAAAGATAGAGATAAAATGTTACTGCGTGTCGTACCGCGTCTTGCTGACTGTCCGTTTTCCACTCATATGCGAGTTTATACACTGGAGAACTGCTTTAAGCAATATTTAGTGACAATCATCCAATAACACTAAACCCATTTTGACAAGATCCTTGTTCATTCTGCTCCATAACACCGCCCAAATAGCAAATTCCTCCCGGTATTGCGACTTTTCGACTTTTCAGTCCAGTCTTTCTTAGAAATAATTAAAACTGAGCCACGTTTGCCATCTATTGTCGGCACATATATAAGTTGGACTACTTCTTTCGATTACCGGTAGACGCTTTATCAAGCCGGTTAATGAAATCAAGAATCGTCCCCCCTACTGTCACCGAATTTCTTCAAACTAAATGTCATGTATCCTGTAATTGCCATGGTTAGTGTGGCCTTATCTTAATTTAGAACTATATTTTTAGAAGCACCTGTGTTTGTTAGTCTTGTTATGGACTTGTATAGACGCGGATGATCAAACGAAGTTCGGTGATAAATTCAAAGGATCATGATTCAAAGTTGATTCACACAGTCAATAAATGAGGTCGGGAATCCTCGGAAGTAAATGACTTCAAACGCAATGTAGATAAGGAACACAATATGCAATAAATTGAATGTATTTCATAAGACCTGTTTTACGAGGTTATTGGAATTTAAACGACTGTTTGGCAAACAAGAAAGTCACATCAACCACTTTAGTTTTAAAATGATTAAAGATTAAGTGGCTTTTGTAAAAAGAAAATTCTCGTGTCTTTTTTGTTTTTACTGTGTAGTTCTCGAAACCTGTCTTGTCCGGCTTTGTCTACGTTTTTATTCACTTTTCGAAGCTTTTCTTTTTATTTATGAGAGAGAATCTAAGAGACAACACATAAGAAAAACACGTTGACATGGAAACCCAGCTTGAAAAGATTCCGCTCTGGACCAATCAAAAACCGCGAAGAGGTGCACGCCATCCAATCACACTGTACAAATACGAAAACCATTTGATCTCCACTAGTACTCATGCCGAAACTGCTCTTTCCAAAATGGAATTTAAACAAAATTGGAGTCGTTTTTCACACGCGAGACGGCATAGTAATCGCCTTTGCTATCAGCTCATTTTTCAAAATACTTTGGAAAACAAATTTTAAAGAAATTATTGAACGGCTTTACTTAACTAGATCAACCTCGAGTTGTACTCAGTTACCGACAGATGAGACATCAACGTTTATAAAAGAAATATCTTAACATAATTAATAGTAATTTAGCGAACAACAAAAACAACATATTTATAGCCAGCTACTTGTTATAGCTACTACTCACGAAAGTAAAAGGTAGCTTATTTGTGTTGAGCTTCAATCGTTTCAAACCAGAAAATGTTTTACGTTGTAGGAAATTGTTTTTCATTCCAGAACTGAGGAAAGGTTAATCAGTAAATAGAAATAAAAAGAGGAAAAACAAAGATGTACAAAGCACTTTTAAGTGATATTTAACTAACAACGAAAGAATTACAGAGAGAGCCCAGTGTAAGACTAACTTACCAGCGATGTTCCTTGAAGTCGTACTCAGGTTATACTATCTTTATGACTGATACGCTTCTTCAACGTAGAGAATTATAAAGCCAAATTACACATTCCTCGCTGAACGGAAGACAAAATAGTCCGCTGCTAAGGCAACTGAGTGTTCCTGGTTTTCAAAGCACCAGTGGGGATGTAAATGAAAAGGGGTAATTTTTCATGTTATGACTTATAGTTTCATCAGCTGTTCAAACATTTCTATAATCAATGAAGACAGTAAAACAAAAATACCATCGAATTAGCGTTTTAAAAGGTTCGTGACAAGTTTGGGGCATCGAATTTCTAATCAATAAACGAGTAGCAAGACGAACGAAAAACACAAACAGCAGCATATTTACCGGCAAGAAAACGAAAGCATATAACAAGCAAACAAACGAACGAAAACAAGTGAATGATAGTTTGACGATTTTCTTTTTTTTTAGATAAACAGTGATAAGGGTTTATTGGAAACGTCATTGTTTCTAACTCGATTCCCAAGAGGATCAAAAGATAAAGGCATGGCTGCCATGTTGGTGGTACAGAGCTCATGAGAAATCTTTTGCTAAGTGGCACCAACATGGCGTAACATGCAAACAAAGGATACAGCGTTGACCATGTTAATTCTCATGGTTTATTTTTATGTGAATGGAAGTTTTCCGGGATGCGCGAGAGCTTTCATTGAATATCGCGGGCGGACTTGAAAACGAGGCAGTTTCGAGTAAAAGCGCATAGAAACTGCCAAATCAAAGAAAATAAAATAGAGAAAACTTTTTGTATCGACGGGAAAGTTCGTGGAATATGTAATGTTAAAGAAAAATGACTTTTTTAAAATATTTGGACAATGATTTGGACGGGTTTATTGCTTTGCGATTGTGACTAATTGCCATGTCGGAATATTTACTAAAAGGAATCATTCATGTGGGACCCAAAATTGCTTTGAGGATAAAATGCTATATGCCTAGCATAATTTTTCTTAAAGAGCCCTAAAAATACTCGACATCTTTACGTTCACTGTGCGGTTTCTTGCTCATACTGCCCGAAGTAGCCTCGTTTTCGAATCCGCCCGCGAAATTTGATGAAAGTGGTCGCGCATCTCGGATAACGGGCATTAACATAGCCGGCGCTGTATCTGTCAGTCTATGCCCGGCTAAACTCATTCTGAATTCTGAAGTACCTGAACGCGAGGTTCGCCAGGCTACAACTCATCCTCTATGTCAAAGTGGCCGCGTGTTAGAAAGACAATATCAAAGTCGCCTGGTTAATTAAGCACTCTTTTTGGCGTCAGGTTGATTTGTCTTAGTTTTGCCTTTTACTTCATTCAATTTCTGTGTTTCTACTGGCTCGGATATAAATATAACCTAGCATAAAATCTTCCAGCTGTGAAACCACGACAACGAGTGCATAAACATGTACGTCATTCTAAATGTTGCTTAGAAATAGGCGAAAAAGCTTAGTTGCTTGGCAACCATGTATGTCATGTGCTAATGGAATAGACCAACGACTGTCTGTGGTTTTGCCTAGTAACCTTGAAGACCTTTTGAACGTGAAAAAATACCTTGTAAAACGAAAGCTCTTGACGAGATATATAACATCAGTTATTCAGACAGACGGTACATCAGATAGGCAGACAGACAGACAGACAGTTAGCACAGGGAATGGATCAAATCCCACTGGCAAAATCGCATTTATTTCTAGTGATGACGTTTGTAGAAATCTATCCAGGATTTTTAGAAGGGTCGGGGTGCACCATTTGTGATCAGGACTCGAGCATCTGAATAGCATTAAATCCAGAACTGATCTACAGCACCCCTTGTCAGGAGGCAAGGTTTATCTTGTGCGTCTATCGCGAGTCGATTTCTTCAAAAACTACGGAATCACATGAAATCTACCTATGTTTTTGCATTCTTTTTTATTTCGTTTCGTTTTGATTCGTTTGGTTTCTCGTTCGTGAAAAGCGTGGAATCATATCTCCTCCTGCACAGTTAATCTATTCTAGTTCAATCTCAGTTAGTTATATTGTTATTAAAAATAAGAACAATAGAGTGATTTTCCTTTCGACCGTGAAAGAAAAATGACTATATAGTTTGTACTAGTTGATAAAGAACAAAAGAAAACAATAGGTTTAGAGTC
>JAAAQI020132044.1:0-13412 GCA_011800005.2 Stichodactyla mertensii | reverse complement strand
GTACCATTTATATAAGAACCTGTTTAGGCTAACTGAAAAAATCCAGGTTCTTATACGCGGGTTTTTACTGTATTTAAGTCTATTATGTTAAGTGAATGCTTTCATTCACAGCTTTATTAACCTTGCTGCAGTCCAGAAAAGTCTAGAAGCAGCTTTGACTGTTTGTTCCCTATTTTTCTTTACAGAAAATGGAATTGCACTTTTCTTATGGGTGGGTCTACAAGTCGACCCTAACTTACTACAACAGGTATTTGGTGTACCAACCATAGGACAAGTTGATATTGAGATGGTGAGTTTCCTCAAATATTACCTGACACACACACACACCTCATACCTACAACAGTGTAATTAAGAATTAACTGGTGTATTGAATCTTTATTTGTATTTGACTTCAGACTTCACTGCCTCCTCTTGAAAACCCTCTGTCCACTCGCATAAGGGGCATCACTCAAGAGATTTGCCAAGAACGACAGCACTACTTAAAGGTAAAGGTTTAAAGAAAATGAATAACATTCAAGTTAACTTCAGAGCAGACTTCATATGCAAGGGCAGTAGAGCACCAATGAAAGTGAGGGGGCTAAGGTTTGACAAGGACCGTGGGCACCTTTGAAATTGTTATGATCAACATAGATTTGGAGGGGGTATACCAGCCCCAGCCCTACCCTCTCCACGGCCCCTGATATGACTGTGAAAATCTCATGGCATGTGGTTATGACAGTTGAAGCACATCAAGTCACTTAAAAAATTCTAAAAAGCATCATAGTCATGGCAAGGCATGCTTATGGCACCAACTTTGCCACAAGCTTTTAAAAGTCCTCTGAAATCTGCTCTATCCTTTCAGAAATATGTACGTTTTACCAGACAAGTAATGTATTTACCAGCCATCCCCTCCCTGTCAAACAATATCTATCAAAGTATAATGTTGAGGTTTGTTTCTGTAAAAGACATCCCGTAGAGTATGGTGTCTGACATCATTTTTCATACATTTTTTCTTTTGATTTATTTTTATAGCTAACAATTGTTCGCCAAAGAGACAAGCTAGAACCTTGGTTTAAGCATTTCCTGGTTGAAGACAAAGGCTTAAGTGCTGCCCAACAAAGTTATGTCGACTTTTTATGCCTCATGCACAAAGAAATTCGAAACCTTCTCAATTAAATATTGCCCAAGACAGCTCCCTTTTTAATGCATTGCAGAAGCAAATTCTGAAACTTTTCATGCCCACTGAGTTGAATGGTTCATTCAGGACGAAAAAGGAAAATACACAAGGAGCATGAACAATCAAATGTTCAAAATACAAAAACTATAAACAAAGTCAATAATTAACTTAATTATTATTCACACACTCTCGACCCCAGAGCCCTGTTGTTCTTACTGCGCATGCTCGTGATGAACTGCCAGCTCATGCACCTTCCCAGAGTTACCCATAATTCTCCTTGATTTAGCGCGTGCAAGCGAGGTCAGGGTCTGGTTAGGGACAAAGTATTTGAAGGAAACTTCGGAAATTGAACAGAAAATAAATAGAGAATGATACATGGGCGCGCGGAGATATGGAATTTATCTTCGAGTGTTCAATTTGATATCTCACTCGTTCGCTGCGCTCACTCGTGAGATATCAAATTTGAACACGAGAAGATAAATTCCATATCTCCAAGCGTCCATGTATTTTTCTGTTTATTATATAAACCATAGCACTGTATTTTTCAAAACAATGGAATTTTATTGGGAAAAACGTCAAAAATCTCATTGGTGATAATTTCACATGTGAAAAATATCGTATTTTCACGTGTGCTGAGATACGAAATTTCTCAGTGGTAGAAATCCTTGTAAAACACTATAGTTTATATAGTAAATTTTTTGTCGAATATGGATTAAAATGCGAAAGAATGATGTAAATGGATTTACCAATAGGATATCTGAATAACAGAGCTTTATCTGTTCTTGTTTAGACACAGTGCACGAATTTTGTCAAAAATAACAACCAGTTTTTAATGTTTTTTACCCTGACCTTACTAGCGCGCGCTAAATCAAGGAGAATTAAGGGTAACTCTGGGAAAGTGCATTGGAGTAAGAATGACGGGGGTCTGCGGTCGAGAGTGATTATTCACAATATTATGCCAGTGGGCTTCCCTGTTTTTTGTAAACCACAGGTAGCCCATCCGGCATGGTGCTCATTAGAATCACATGTTAGAGATCAGGTATTATTAATATCTTTCATCTAATGTAGCTACAGTTCAAAAGAAACCTCTTTTGGTCAACACTCCATTCAAAGCAAATGCATATTTCATTTGTTAGATTATTGAAGTGCCAATAACTGTTATTTTCTAACCAATATAAATTAAAAATCAAATGTGGAAACGTCGTGTCTTTTATCGTTTAATTTTATTGTAAAATGTTTTAAAAAACCTCTTTTTAAATGTGGAAAACTCAAAGTATGTATCGTAGTCCATTATTTGGTCAGATACTCCTATCGCCCTCTACTACACATTTATACTGGTGCCTATAAGTTTTGAACTGGCTTCAAAACTTTTAGAACCTATGCTGTAACCAATGTAATTCACAACCTCTGCAGTAGCCCCTTCTAGGGAGTGTTGCATGTTCCTCACTGTGATAAAAGAGGAATGGTTCCTAACTCCCGTCAGTATAACATTAATGGCTGGCAATCCGTATTTGAAAAGTTATGCATCAGTCAATGTAACCCTGGGCTCTCAAACCCAGGCATGACTGGGGACTTGGAATTTGACGTCTTTGGAAATGGGGAAAATACCCTTAGCCACTGGGGGAATTTTGCTGATCCAAACTTGGCATTTGGCACTAGAGACCTCCGGGGACGCGAAAGACAGCACTTCTCTAGTCTGCTAGCGGAACTTTAACTGGAAGTGCATATAGAGTAGGTAATTGCCGCATTTTCCCAGCCATGCCCGGGTTGGGGGGGGGGGAATACATTGTATTAAGAGTTTCTACTGCTCTGAGCGCATTCTCAATGAATGAAAAAGGGAGTTTTAAGCATCGTAAAAATTGCTATATTTTTATATTATAACAATAGAGTTGATGTTCGCGGGTGTAAACATGTTTTAGCCTGTGCGCAGCATCGAGAAGAGCCGAAAACATATTTACACCCGGCATCAACTCTATCACATTTATAGAGTATTTACAAAAGGTATAAAAAGCAATATCTTTTAAAAGATACCGGCTTCACGTCGGTGTACATATTTTAGCCCGCTGATTTCTCTATTTTATCCCGCAAAATACGCCACAATGCCCTATAAAGTTATTGTAAATGGACTTAGTTTGATGAACGTGAATTTGCAATGTAATATTCAGTAAGGAAACAATGCGCATGACAATGTTAAATCAGTCTCAACTCCATGATCCATTATAGCATTTTCTACGACACTTTGTACCATACCCCCCCCCCACCCATCCACCCACCCACCCACCCACACACCACCACCACCACCACCACCTGGTTTCCCTTCATCCCTTGAGCATGCGCCCAAGAGTAACGTGAAACTTTCGAGGGTCATGGCCATCCCCCGCAACCACATCACGTTCCAGTAATTACCATTCAAAGTTCAGTCAGCTAGTCCAAACACATCATATTTTCCAATCTTTTTCGACGTTGTAATCTAAATTGAAATCTTAGTTTCAAAGATTAACGATCACATGCGCCCTAATCAGTCTGTCACCCATGGTATGATTAAGAATTAAACCTTGATTAAAAACGTTCAACATGACAAAATTTCCAAACACATATATAATTGATATACGCCTTTCGTCTTCTTCCGTCCGAGTCAATTACATCACAACTGCCCATGAAGATTTTCCCGACATTATTGAGACGCCACAACAACGAAACTAGCGTTCATTAATAGTGGTGATGCTTCTAAGAGCTTTTTTCCCGCAGTTATAAAAACAACTTGCCTCATCGAAACAGTTTAACAACAGAAATCCATTAATGCTTCGAAATTATCTTTTCTCTTAAAAACAAAATAGTTTGTATAACCGGTTCCAAGCGCGTGCGATCCACTTAATTTCCTGTTAGGCAGAACAAATTAAGGCTTCATTGTCAGCGTTTCAAACAATTATTATCTCTATTTTAATTGGTTGTCATCAAAGAATTCCCTGCCGCTGTAAAGCTTAGCATGATTTATCACATTCAGCTGCTTCAAAAACCATACTTGAGTGGATTTTTGTCGGTCTGATTTGTATTTTTTAATCATGCCTGTGATAGTAGGAACGTAAGGTTAGCATTTTTTACTAAAGCGGCGGGATTAAGCACCACCACCAGCAACATATGTCAATATATACTGATGATCACCGCACCACCCGGCACCATCATCACGATCATTACCATCCCCGCACCATCAACAGCAGCAGCATCGTCATCGTCGCCGTCGCATCATCAAGTAGAAGTCGTAATCGTTTCAACAACAAACCACTTACAAAGGATCATAATTACGTGGCCATAAAATTAGACTATAATAATCTTTATTGCTCAGTTTATTATGACTTCTCTTGAAGATGCAGTCGATACCCCGTTAAGCCCTTTCTCCAGTTAGCGCCCCCCCTCCCCCTAGTCGGCCCAGAAAGTCTCTAGGCAGGCTATCTCTCCAGTCAGACCAACAGTACTAGTTGTACTGACGGTTAAAGTAGGGTGTCATCCTCTGGCGGTGTCATATTGTGATGATGCCCGGTTAGCATTTGTAGTTTACTCAGGCCTTTGGCATGCTAATGTCTGTTTGGGCTTGGCGATCGACAAAATAATGGTCGCAAATCAAGAAACGGCAGCTAGGTTAAAGAGACAATCAACACTGCTGGCGAGATACCTGTAAGACAAGTGGCCCGGACAATTTGATTCCTCACTGATCGATGCACGTGGAATGGCGCCGGGAAGACAATCGACAGAAAGTTGTGGGTAATACTGTATTGTCTATCACATGCTATCAGTTATGGCAAACACAACATTAACTTAAAACAAACAGAATGTCACGGCTGCTCTTCAGCCTGCATGAAAAGAAAGAAGATGACTAAATGGTGCACGTTGCTACAATCCTCTGCCCCAATTAAGCATATCACTTCGTACCAGCCGCTCGAGGCCAAGCATAGCATAAATACGGGTTCAAATAACGCCAAGAGTTGAAAAGAAAATCTTAGTGGTTTGAGCTGTTCCCCCCCCCCTCCCGCTAAGGGACTCAAATAAATTCCCACGCATTTGACTAGACATCCGGTTCGGGTCAGTCCCCGGTCAGTCCCCCCCCCCTCCCGCTAAGGGACTCAAACAAATTCCCACGCATTTGACTAGACATCCGGTTCGGGTCAGTCCCCGGACTTATTTTCAAATCGAGGGATCGTAAACAAAGTCACTTTAGCTTAGATTCATTGAAGTTGTAGTTGTGCTGCGGTCGGGCCGGACTACAGCGTCGATCATCAGCTGGCTTTAGTTTCTGTGACCTTTTAACTTTCCATCAAAGCGCAATTGTACTCGTGAATGAGTGTTTCATCACATCTGAATTGTTCCTTGTTTAGTTTTCGTTTTGATGGCCACGTACCGCCTACGTGCGTTAGCCTAAAAAGAACAGTTAAGAATTCAGAACGTGTCTCTCTCTTATCATTATTATGTTGTAATAAAACATTAACGTTTATAAGCCAAAATGGCAAAATACAGGATTGATACCACTTTTAGTTTTACGAAAGAATCATACATAGAATGGCGAACGAACTGAAGTAAGTAGTGGTCTGACGAACGTGACGAAAGAAGCACCGGCCTCAGTTCAGACAGTGACTGGGGTGTTCTTCTAACCATAGTTAATAGAGGGAACCCTCTATTAACTATATGTTCTGACCAAGTTAGCCTGCTAAAAATCACAAGGAGCTTATTCATATGGAAGTAAAAAGGTAAAATGCTTGATAAAGGCTTTGGATTTCTCATTGTGACACCGAATTGATTTATCATAGTGACTATAAATAAAGAAGAAGAAGAAGAAGAAGAAGAAGAAGAAGAAGAAGAAGAAGAAGAAGAAGGAAAATTAAAGAAACACGGGAATTATCGCGGTTACGACAGGAATTCTAGTCCTAGAATAGGCTAACAAACTTTTGTGATTCTCTGCTAGTATACTGAAATTGTGCTTTTTCAGCTTAATAGACAGCTTGAATAATATCTGCTGTCAGAAATGATGTAAACGAAAGCACTACGCATTAAACTGCTGTCTCATTAACGAAGAACGCAACAGCTGTGCTGGGACTGTTCTTCAGCTGTGAGCGTGCTAAACCAAGAGACTATGAAGGGAGGGACGTACAGACTACTGGTCTCTTGCTCTAAACTTATATAAACTACATTCACTCTAATAATACAAGTGTCTAGTGCTAAAACCTGGAGTTAACTTTTAAGAGGGACTAGTTTATAGCACGTACAACGGCAAAGGCAAATAACTCAGTATCCGATAACTGAAGGGAAGCACATACTAGCAAACCGGATTTCCTACTCATGTCAGTCATGTCAGGATCCACTGCAGCTAGACTGCGTCAAAGTTAAGTGCGGATAAAACAAAAGTTGAAAATTCACCACATCTAGTTAGCACTTTAAAAGAAGAATCTCCTCCTCCTTAGAAATGAGTTTCCAAAAAAGAGGGGAAAGAGCTAGAAATTTAACTAGACCGATAGACAGTAACGAGGCCCACTTTTTCTCCACCGTTATTGCTGATGGTTTGTGTGCCCGACCCGAAGCATTTCTTAATTAAACTATTTGTAAATATAGTGTACTTTTTTCGTGGTTTCCTCAAAATAGATGACAAAAGTTATATTGCGTGTTGATATATTTACTTAATTCTTTATCATTTCGCACCTGAGTGATTCAGAATACGAGAACACTCCCACGTAAAGAAAACGAGTTAGTTTTCGTGACTTTTTATCACCTACGTGGTCGAAACAGCTTAGGAAAGCGCAAAAAGGTGTTAACTGTGCCATGGACTTTACAAAACCGGCACATACACGACCCGGGATACACGACTTTCCAACTGTGTCCAACCTCCCTTCCCCGTCAACAACCAACCATTCACCACTCCGGTATGTAAGCAATATCAATTGATGACAAAAACCCCAGGGCGTCGAAAACACCTACAATAAAGGCCGTCCACGTTGATCACAATTATTTATGAAAGTGATCGCGACTCTTTTGAATTATTAATTGATATTTAATATATATATATATATATATTGGGTTAGCCATGTGACTAATGAGCACCTGCGCTGGTCCAATCCCATGGTGCTTGCTGGCGCGCAGGGCTTTAGTTTGTGTATGAGAATTCCATGAAAAAACTATATCTATCTGGCAGTTATGGCCGCTCCATTAGGACCAGTTTTATTTGCTTATATCTCTCTAGTATTTCAAGTCACACATAGGATATGTATGATGCAGTGCAATCCCATGCCAGGGCCAGGTTTGTAGGGGCAAATTGAGATTTTTTTAGGGTGATGTTTTGAAGTTGATACGAGCCCTCGTTTGCTTCGCTCTGCAAGCGTGGCAACGGATAGCTTTAGAGTTGTTCGTGTTTTGAGCTCGTTCGTTGGCTGTTCAGAGTCAATTCTTCACTCATAAGAGTTGCTGGCTTTCTACAGGGATGTATCCCGGGGATGTAGGAGATCTTCGTTTCTCTGGAAGCCACGTGGAGGTGAGGTTTCGTTTTACAAGAATAACTGTGGATGGGTTTCGGTTGATAATTCATGTTTAATGCAGCGAAGAAAGACAATTAAGTTATCCCGAAATAACGAGTTCTTCTCTCTTGCCTGCTTATTCTAAATTCGCTCTAACATACGAGTCAGAAACACGGCAAATAATTTAATGTTTGTGTGTAAACTGTGCCTCAAATCCATAAAGTAATTGAAGTCTGGTACAAAGTAAACGAAAACTTGCCTAAACCTGTGTACTTGTTTATTAAACGAATACTACTAGAGAATGCACGTATTCAAGTTCCTGAACTCAGTACTTTATTATACTTTGTGTATAACGATTTGACGTTTATTTTTTACTTCCGTAGAGTGGAACTCCAAGCCAAAGAAGGTAAAGTAAATTGGTTGTCGGTGAAATTTGAAGGGTGGGTTGTCTTACACCCCTTTAGTCACAAATGGACGAACAGTAAGCTTATTATTCTTGTTCACAGAAATAATACTACAACTACACTTAATATCTATCAAAAGATCAACTCCAATAACTATCCCAGTGTTTAATGGCATAACTTATTTGATGAGTATTGTTAATTCGAATGTACCACCAAACTTAACAAGAAGACAAATGCGCTTTGCTGCCTTTATTCTTTGATCAATTTATTGTCTTTTGCACAAAGAACCTTCACTATATCAATCGCAGCGATCTGTTGGCGAACGAATCGGACTCACGCTTCTGGCAGTCTCAAAACGCATCCTCAAGTAGATTAACTGGAGGATGAAATACTTACTTTCTTCTTAATTTTATTCCCTTTAACCTTTATTGAAGAGCAGTGGTATTTTTTAACCACTCTTGGGAATGATGATAACCTGTTGTCGTGAAATTCAAAACGGAAATTGGATTTTCGCCTCCATACAGCATCTTGGAAGACTAAAACGGTGCTTTTTCTACCTTTAAAAACGGTTTTCAAAGTTAATTTCTTTTGAAGGCTTTTTTAAAAAAAATTTAAAAGTTCGTCACGGTCGTTTGAAGCAATATTCAAGACGTGCAGAACATTGTTTGTGTTCTGTCAATGTCACCATATAAGCTTATTGTCTACACGAAAGTTGAAAGCTTGAAAATATATTCTCAAGCTAGTCATATTGTAGATCTTAATGTATGGTTCTTGCTAACTGGTTTTAATTATTTTTACATTTTGATTTTCAGAGAAGGCCTAAATACAAGACAGATTCGTTTTGACCCTTCATTTCTCGATTTTAATGAGCAGTGAGTATTATAACCCTTGTTTTTTATTGCTTTTACAAAAAAATAACTTTTACACTTATCTTCTGGTGTTGGGGGTCTTTAAGAAATAATACCTTTAAAATATATTTTCTAATTCACAGGGAATTTGGAAATTACAGTTTGCTAGAAATTTCCTACAAATATTAATATTATAATAAATAATACTTCTATCAGTTGTTAATGCCTTGAAAATAATTATCTTATGGCAGTAATCAAAGCAAATTTGACTTATCAGCTTCTAAAAGAAGCTTAATAACTTCAAGAATATTGAACATACTGCTAAATACAGTTATATAGAATTTTGCTTTGACATAATTTAATGTCAAATACTGGACAGTGTCTTCTGCATTTTGCAAGGATGCATTACAAACACATGGTACAGACTTGCAATATGTTTTGTATTTTGCTATGATATACATTACGTAAATATAAACTCAGAAATTTAGAATTATTATATCTTTACAAAGTCTTTAGTGGATCCTTATTTGTATTTCTGTATTGATAATATGTAGTGCTTTTAACAAATACTTGCTAACATTCATCAAGCAGGTTGATACATTGTTTTTGGGTTTGTGTATTAACCTTTTCCAGTGTGCAAGGATTAATTTCCTTATGTCAGCTCTTCCCTTTTAAAGCCTTGTTTTGTCTTGTTTTTGAATATTAAAACAATAAAACATTTAACATGCACAAAATATGAAAAATGCATTTTGTAGTAATGCATTGATCAGTTTCAAATATCTGTGATGAATAAAAATTAAAAATCTTGTCGAACTCTTCCTCTTCAACAGCTGAAATAAGTCAGTATAGATATGGAGTGAAAAGATATGGAGTGTCATACTTAGTTTACATCAGAGAGAACTGTATGTAAATATTCACAGAGAATAAAATATTCAAGTTTCTGCTTGAGTGCATTCACTGAGTGTTCAATTTTCGAGAAACTTTCGATACTCATAAAAAATTCTGAAAAAAATTTCTTCAATTTCTTCAAAAAAACAGAATTAAAACCAAGATGACAACCCCCTGGAGTCTTGAATATGGGTTATTATATTTTTCTAGATGGCACAGTGTTATGGCCTCTAATTAACTTACCAAAAAAGGAGATATTTATTCTTTAAATTGTATTTTGTAGTTGTTTATGGCTGGTTACGTTTGAAGGCATAAAAACAATTTTCTTCAAATATTGAACCTTAGTTTCTTTTTAGTAGTTAAAACAAAACAAAAATGTTTAGAAAGTTTGATTTTATAGGAACATTTTTTTTTGTGTGTGTAAGCGTTTTTTTCTTTATTATAGAGCTGTATTTATTTATTTTGATGAATGACAATAAAAGCAATAATATTGCTTTTAATGGTACTTTTTTTGTTCAAAATAATATTTTTATGTGAAGTATGATGTGACCAGTCAGTCGATAGTGGTCAACAAAAATCTTTAAAAACTTGATACAAATTTCTAGGATATATTATCACAACTCAACCTGATATTTAATTAATTCCAAAACAAAACATAATTGTATTCATTCCTCATATTTCATTTATGACTTGAATCACTTAGAATGCTACTTGAATAACTTTTCACATTTTATTTTGTAACCTTATACAACTTTCTATTCTGCTCTAGTCAATTAATGCTTCCCAAGAAACATCAGTGTTTTTATTTCTTGTGTGTAATTTTATTCCCCAAGGGCATATTTCCTGCACGGTGCTTTATTTTTTTAATGTGGCCTTGTTGATGCTTTGGTTCCATTGTCATTCAAATTCTGAAAAGAAATTCAGGTGTAATATTCAACATGATTATGCCTGATTTCTTTATCTTTTGAGGTATATTTTTACATTTTATCATCCTGATATTACCCATTTATCCATTACTTCATCTTAGTTTGTTCCAAAAATGTAAAATTTCCCACATCAACAGTCTCAAACTAGCCATAGTTGCTATCATTTATTTTATATTTTTTATATTTCTATAATATGTCTTGTTTTTTGTATGTAGTATTGAAAGTTACATATTTGATATTTAATGTTTTTGTATCCAGGCCAGTAGGGATGCCAAGAATTAAAACTGTAACAATACTAAATCCAAATACAGAACAGAGTTTACATCTACAATCTATATCTGGAAGCACAGTACATTTTCATGCTTCATTCTTCCAGGCAAGAGTAAGTTCAAGTTTAATGTTAGAGCAGTTTTTATGTGAATTTGTGTGATTTATCCAGTCATAAAACAGACTAAAGGTTTTGCTACAGGGGCAGGCTCCCAGGTCATTTTACACAACTAGTACACATGAGAGTATGCAGCAGGAGCTTGCTGCATGGTGTGGTCATGCCTGCTGATATTTAACCAGTTTATTATCAGGGAGTGTGAGCTGGGGGCAAAATTCTGCTCCTGCCACAACCTTTTTACATGAAATCTTTGGTACACATAAAAGAGAAAAATGACCCTTGAGCCTGCTCCCAGAGCAAAACCCTTAGTGTGTATAGGCCTTAATGGCTAGTTATAGTAGAACTGTAAAGTGCAATACTACACTTCAGTGTGTCTACAAAATTGCTGTGCTGTTTCGCCTTATCTCTGTACATTGTTGGCTGAGATTAAGTACTAGAAATTCTGTAAATCTGAGAAGCATTCAAGAATAATGCTTGTTTATGTTTGCTTCTTCTTACAGATAGTACAGCCACTAGGAAATACAACATTTGAAATAGTTTTCCTAGCAAGATTAGTAGGAAATGTAGAAAATACTTTATTTATTCACACCTCCAAAGGAGTTTATCCATATCAGGTAAGCAAGGTGTCAATCAATAATTGATAATGATGACAGTAATGATGATGATGGTGATGATGACAGCATTCTATTTATTTAAAACCTATTTCTTACTATTACTTGATTGGGAAGAAAATCTGGACAATGCAATTGTCATCTCCATCATTGGTCTCAAGAAACTAGATTTTCTGATGATCTCACATAAGGTGAATATTTCACTCTGGCCTGCTCCCAGTCTGACCCTGTAGCTCAGCTGGTAGAGCATTGGTAGTACAAATCCAAAGGTCGTGGGTTCAAATCCCAGCAAGGTCGGAAATTCATTTTTCCGAATTTATTTCCAAGGGTTTTTCGCCTGGAATAACCTCCTTTCTAAGCACTATAATTCCATTATTTCTAGTTCTCACATTAGGTGATACTTGCTTATTCCCTTTGATGTGGATAAGGCAAAGACCTCGATGATTTTTGCAGTGAGATTTTATTTGTAAAGAGTGTTTGATTTGTAAAGAGCATTTGGCTGCAAGCCAACTCTTCTCTGGTAAAATGCAAAAACAGCACCACAGATGCTCTGTCAATTATTGGCCATGGTCTGTCGACATCCTACTGTTACTTCACTGTCACCTGGTCATAGCATGGCCTACAGTTTCTTGAGAAATAATACTTACCTAACAGCTGAAAGTTGGTTGATCATCCATTCGAGGATAACCTATAATGCCCAGAGTTTGTACATATTTTGAAAAGTCTTGGAAGATTTTGGAAGTTGATAAAACTTTTTCCAAGAGATTAAAAGTCATGGAAAAGACTGGAAAATCATGCTCTGGTCATGGGAAGTCATTAAATTTTTCTAGGTCTCAGTAAAAAAACAAATATTTGCCTTGCTTGGATTTTCCAACATTTGCATTACAGATTTTGTTTAAGTAGTTGGCTGTGGAAATGTGAGTTTAGGGGCCTTGAGAAAGTTTTTGAATAGTTTTGGAAATTTCTGCCAAAACTGCATGAACTCTTTAAAGTCAAAATATTCCTGAATGGAATGAGTGATTGAAATAAATTATTGCATTTAAACAGAGAACTCATTCCTACTGCTAAGAGTTTTTCCCTTTAGCCCTATATTGAAAAAAACAACTAAGACAGTTTTTGATTTGATATTATATTTTTATCTCATTTTCAGGTCTTTGGTGTAGGAGTACCTAATCCATACAGATTAAGACCATTTCTTGGTGCAAGAGTACCTGTTAACTTCTCATTCACATCTTTAATTAATATGCACAATCCATTTAACTCTCCATTGCAGGTATGACAGCAGCTGCAAATTGAATTTGTTTTTAAAACTGGCAGAGAATCAACTAAAACCTTAATGACAACTTTATTTTATTACTAACTAGATGCTCTGAGAGCGTAAACTGGGCTACCTGTGGTTTGACGTCGCGCTTTGTCCTGGACGTGACTTTTGTCACGTTAATTAGTCTGAGCGGCATGTGTTCAGCGCGTGATTGTGGATTTTCGCTGATTGATAGATGCACACGCACTGGGGTTTTATGTTGGCGCCGGTTTTTTGTAGTGAAAAACCACTGTTGTTCTTTAGACTAGAGCAAGAATATTGGTAAACCTGGTAATAACTTATCTCATCTCTAAAGCACTTTTGAATTGCGATGTGTTGAGCTCTCGATATAGTTTTGAGTTCTGTGTTTGAATGCTTTTCAACATCTGAGATTTGAATA
>JAAAQI020132033.1:0-13414 GCA_011800005.2 Stichodactyla mertensii | reverse complement strand
CCAGAAGACTTCAGTCATACTTTCAGCCTTGCACCTCTGTAACTTAATAACCCCCCCCCCCCCCTACAAGACTTCTCAAGATAACCTAACCACCCGCTAAATGCCGGTCCCATCCCCTCCCACGGCATATAAAATGAAAGCTCCCTTGTGCATATTATTTCCTATCGCAACCTTTTTCGAACCTTTATCACCTAGATCAATAAATAGGAGTTACTGACCAAGCGTGAGGTCCGAATGGGGGATATTGGTCGAATTCTTTTTTCGGGTTGGTATAGACTGAGCCCTTAGGGTGAAGGCCATACACACGGAATAGCCTTACGAGCCTCACGCTTGGTCAATAAATGGTTTATCCTATAGGCATGGCAAAATAAATTATCGAAAAAAGTCCGTAACTTTTGCCGTGAGGTCCGAATGAAAAAATCCGGACCTCTCAACAACCAATCAGATTGTTCCACTTTCATGCGGACCGACGCCGTGCCATGTAATAAAAAATGTTATACTTTCTTGGAAGACCAAGTTTTTTCAACTGGGTTTTTCAACTGATAATTTTACTTTGACCTAAACTGGATAAGTGTTTTCCTTTGCGATAAAAAGTTACAAAGCGCACATCTAACAATTTATATTTGTACGTTCGGTACTATTTAAAAACTAAGCTGCGTGATCTACTATTGTCTATTACGTTCTAATTCTTTGTTTAGGGATTACATCTCAGAGATGTTATTTCCGGTAACTGTATCAGGAAATATACTAACTTTTGTACTTGTGACCGATTTACCTTAATTTTCATTATTACCAATATACGTGGCCAAACAGAAAACTGCCCTCTTGTAAACACGCGCTCAGCGGACCGCAAATGACTCGAGCGGGCTGATAATGGTATTATCGGCCCTACTGGTGATTGGTCATTTGGTTCATCATCCGATGAATTTTATCCACTTATAGTTTGGCCTTGTTTATTGATAATAATGATAATTACAATGATTTTTGTCGGGAATATTGTTTATTTGCGCCCTTGTAGTGTCATTTGCGTCCCTCGCAAATAAACAATATTCCCGACAAAAGTCATTTTATTGTGTTATTTGTGAGAGCAAGTGCATTCGGCTATCTTGCGGCTCCCTTTGGTCATTCATAGATCCACTCAAACAATAGCTCCATCAGTCAGGGCGTCACAGTTTCCCCAAGGGAATATGGCAGGACCGACAAACATCATAAACTTTTCGATTTCCGGGAGATTTCTAGTTTTTATTGCCAGTGTTTCAAATGTATTCTTAGGATCCATAACTCCCATTCCAACCATACATGTTATTTAGCACTCAACATTTGTTTTGATGTTGTTACCAGATAAAATGTTTTGGCTTGTCAGACGTAGCGACAATAACTATGGAGCAGTGGAACTATGAATCATCTAGACCTGTAGTTGCTTTCTCGCGTTGCGTCAGTAATGGAACGCGTCAAATAATGTTTCTTAGGCAGTTGATACAAGAAAGTGACTCGATATAAGTCGCTACAATAAGAAACAAGAAATACATAGCTAGAAAGCCCACACCAACACGAACATCAAGCAGCCACTTGTTCAAATGAATCAACAATATCGTACAAAGAATGCTGCCAATCAACATGGCGGACGTGAAGAATATGTTCTCACTTTGGATAATAACAGGCTGGTTGGGCTGTAAGAAAGCGCTCTTGATCAGCCATGGGATTCCCAAACAGAGCATGTCAAAGACGTTACTTCCTATGCAGTTCGACACAGCCATGTCCCCGCTTCCTTGTTTGGCAACTACCAAGCTAGCTATGGCGTCTGGGAGACTACTGCCCGCAGCGAGGAAGGTCATGCCCATGACGCATTCTGGGATAGTATAGGTATACCCGATGATAGCAACCATCCATACTAGGAAGTACGACAGGAGAGCCATCCATAAGACGGCTATAGTGAAAGTGACCAAGTAGAATTTGCGCCATGTTTTCCTCCTGCAGTCAGGGATGGTGATATAGAAGAGGATAATGGATGGTAGGGTGAATGCCCAGAAAAGTTTGGCGTACTTGCCTTCTGGGGGCTTCAGGCGGGATGAGGGCGTCTCGTGGAAACCCCAGTCATCAATGTTGTGCACGTCTTCTTGTTCTTCTTCCGGTTTTTCTCCTTCCTCGGCATTTTCTTCTGCTGTTTCCTTCTCGCATTTTGTCAGTTTTTGCATCGCCTTGTGACAGAACCTCTCAGTCTTGTCATTAAAGTACATTATTATAATGTAAATCGAGTATACAATTACAAAAGCCAGTCCTTCGTACCAATAAACTTTGTTATCATAGATAGATACCATAAGTACTATGACACTGACGATATACACGAAAGAGTCTCGGGTAACGGGATACCAAGCCAATTCCAGCACCGCTCCTGCCCCGATTCCGCATAAGGCGATGATAAAAAGAGTGTTGAAGATCGTTGAACCAACAATCGTCCCCAGGCCGATATCTCCTTCAGTGAAGAAAATCGATATTATGGAAATGAAAAGCGTTGGCGCGGAACTTCCTACCGCCATGAAGGTTGCGCCGGCCACGTCGGGTTTCAGACCAAGACATCGACTGATCTGGTTCAAGGAAGCCACGAAAAAATCTTCACAGACAACAGTAAGAGCACAGAAAATATGAAGAGAAAAAATTAGGTGCAGAAAAACACCGCCGTGGAAGCGCTGTTCTTGGGTTAGAACGTCTGGTGGGAATTCTTGGATGTTTGGCGGTCTGCACGCGGTAGAACAGTCGTCTTCATAAAGCTGATCAAAGGATGACATCGTGACACACGCCGATGAGTTTTCTTTTTCCTTGTAGCGAGGGTTTAGATTTGCCGTCGACAAAAAAATTCGTAGATTCTTGGATTCAAAATCAAGACATGAAGATGCTTTCGTAATGCCTAGTATCTTTCAAGTTCGTAAGGAGTTTCTCAATCGCAGTGCGTCTGCTTATGAACTTGATGTCATTGATAAGATAGATTTTCCCCCTGACTGTTTTAGTAATTCAATCCCGTGGAGAATGTGTGTGTCCCTAACAAATACGTAGCTGGAAAGGTTCCTGGAAGCCGTTGCTCATCAGCAGAATGTAATACCGTGTTTTGTTCGTTTGCTTTCGTCAAGTTAGTCATCAAATCCCTTAGATTTTCCCCAACCTACCATGTTGTCGGTTGAGAATCGAAAATGAACTCCAAAATGAAGGTAAAAAGTTGTGACAAGCCTCACACTTTTGACATTCTAGACCACTGAGATCATATTCTTTTTCCAAAACAAAAACCAGTGGGCGATCTTATCAAAGATATTGCGGAATATTGACCCTAAATCTACGAGAAGATCGAAGGTCAACGAGATAAAATAGCAAACTGCGCTGTAGTTTCGCATTCACTTTGATTTAGGGATACATATACATTTATAATAACAGGTGGATGAACTTGCTATGAAAACGGGTGGCCATTGTTGAATAACATCAGCCAACATTTTAAGGTGACAACTAGACAGGTATTTTAGTCATGTTTAACTCCACCTTTAATCCACTTCAAATTGAACGAAAAAGTCTCAGCTCAGTCGTGATGTGAGTGGGTTAACTAATGTATCTCTTAAATAACTGAAAGTTTCCTGCAATGTCCTAGATTGATTATTCATTTTTTGTTCGTGCCCCTGTATTAAACAAATAGTGCATATTTGATGTCATCCAAAGGTAAGACCGATAGCTTGTGTAAGAATGCATGAGGAAGTGACTTCTGGTACCGCGACTCTCAAATGGCTTTCACTCGCGAACCAATCAGAAAGCACAAAAGCCTACTGGCTGGTAAATGGTAGGATAACAAAAAGACTAAACACCTTCAATGTGTTCTTGTAGGTTGGTTTTTGCCTGCGAAGTTAATTGCAACGGGAAAATCGCATCGTGTGTCCATCCGCACAACAGTTTGCTCGGGTGGACACACGGTGCGATTTCCCCGTTGCAAGGAACCTCGCAGGGAACGTCGCATCGTACAACACATGATAGTGCTCCGGTAACCTGAGCATCAGTTATTAAGGTATAGCAGATTTCAATAATCTTCCAATGATAAGCTTACCACACCTCTTTCAAGGGGTAAAAATATTCTTTACCCCACAGTAATGATGATTGATTGTATTTTCAATGGTTTTGATAAAATGAAATTTCTAGAAACAGAAAATGCAAAACAAATACCCGCCCGTCAAAAATAAATACCAAAATGGCTGCTTCCAGTGTTTTAAGATTTATATTTTCTCTTTTATGCACAAAATTTATTGAACGTTAATGTCGCTTCGTCAGGTTCCCTCGGGTCCCCATGTTTCGCTGCTTATAAAGCGGTTTTCGCGGTATGTGCGGTACGTGACTTGCCGCACGTCCACGGTACGGTATGCACAGACTGAAATGGCTTCCCATCTTCCCATTGTGTTCTTGTGAATCATCCAATCAGAACTCGTAGTGACGTTTACGGTAAAGTACGATACAGCTACAGCAAGGAATTTCCATTTCTAACTCATATATAGCTAATTCAATTAACGTTGTCGCTGAAAAAAGCCTAAAAGCGTTCATTTATCCGTTTGTTTACCAACGACCTTCGCTGTAGGCTATCTAAGAATCAAGGAATATATGTCCGAGTTGTAGAATTTGCAAGCACACAGTGAGTTTCTTATTGTAATAATGTCACGATGAAAAAAATTCATGATTCCCGCACTCAAAGCTTTAGGCTTTAGGCTTTTTTCAGCGACAATTAACGTTAAAGTGAATTAGCTATATACGAATAACCCCAGATATACAGTAACTACCACTTGCTCAATCGGCCGTGCAGCTAGTATATCATGTAGCATTCTTTCACTGCGATAAACCCATAGATGAGCCTAAAAATTATTTGTCGGCCAGAGCGCTATTTATAAACCCTTTTACTGTCTATACGGTGAAATTCGTTTCTCTGTATTTCTGTTAGGATCTCTTGGATCTAAAGTAACATCCCAGCAAATTCAAGGGTTGAAATTGAAATCACTCTTCTCTTGTTTACGATTGTTATAACTGCAATGAGTCAACATTTTCTGCTCTCTTAACTTGAATCATAACAATTATCAAAGACTTGGTCAGAGGCCCTCGATAGGCTACACCAGTCCTAATCTCACCTTGCCTCGTGGAAGAAATCCAAGCGCCGGCTTGCCTTCTATATTAACTTGATGTTTCCAACTGTGTGGGATTTCAATCCCTGTTCCTTATGGACTTTTTTTATAATTATTATTTCAAATGAAATAGTTTATTTTTGTTGACTTTCGATCTTTTCGATACAAGGAATGTTTCCATTAATGCGGTTCACTGCTTGGCTACTTCATCAACTGGTACCAGTAACTTTGTGCCAGTAAACCTGCACTTCTTCCAAAACAACAACACAAATATACTAAACTTTTATCGTTAAAACATTTATGTTTTTTCAACATTATGATTCAGTGATAGTGGTAGATGATGGGTGCGTTTTCCTCCAACGAGACAATGTACCGTTCCGTTCCGTGGGCTATTATGATTTACGATAAAGATCCGTTATTTTTCTTCCCAACTCATCAAAATGTATTTTTATTGACTTTTTCAAAAGCTCTATTTTTTATTTTTCCTCTGTTATTATTTTTGCGTGCGAAATCTGAGTCGCTTTTAAGGCCCGTTTAGACTAGCAATTCTGTCTTGAGCAGCGATTTCTATGACTATTTTACGGCAACAGATCGCGCACAAGTCGCCAGCAATTCGGACATGCTCGGAATTTAGTGCGAACACGCGCGATTGGGGTTGCGATAAATTTGCCATTGAAATCGCCGCTCAAGTCGTGCGACAGTTGATAGTTGATAGTGTAAAAGGGCTTTTAGGAGTTGTGGAACAAAAAGGAATATGGCAGAACTCTGCTTGCTTGTGTTGGCCATCGCAATTTTTTGTTCGCCATCTTGAATTTCGTCGTGTGGTCAAAAGACTCTCAAAATAGAATGAAGACGATATTTGCGGTCAGCGGATTATCAACGAAGATCAAGACAAAATGGTGGACAAAATAGAGTAACGACCAATCACCAAGGCAACGGAATAGGAGACCAACGGGAAAATCTAAAGAAAAGACAATCTTTTGCACGCTGGATTTCTTGCATGTTAAAAGGAGAAATGTCGGAAGAAATATCCAATATTCGTTTAGATTTTGAAAGATTGACTACGTCTGTTTGAATTAACATGCTCGTAAAACAACAGAAAAATATACAATTTATTTATCAATAAGATAAACTGATTTTATATTTCAAACTGACAATTGTTAACATCAATAAGAGCACTTTCAGATAAATTTTAGTTTAAAAATATTTTCATAAATGTATAAATTTAACATATAAGAAAAAAAATTGATAAAAGGTTAGTTATACGCCATGTTGAAAAAAGATTCAGTTACCAAAAAGTTTTTCTAAGCAGTTTCACCACCGGCTCCATTCGTCACGGAGAAACTAGATTCTGTTTTCTTGTCCACTTGGGTTTCTGTTTTATGGTTAAAGTCTACTGGCCATTTGTCACCTGAACTCTGGGCTCTTTCGGGTTGAGTTTCAAGCCCATCTGTTTCTATAGCAACGTTTGACGATGGTTGTTGTGCGGGCTCAAAGGAAGGATCATCTTCTGGTGGCAGGAGACGGTCGATAAATCGAGCTGCTTTCTTCGAAGCTGCTTTTACGGTCTTGTAGACACCCCACCCGGAAAGTACTGGTAAAACCAAGATTCCAAGAGTTGCTCCACCAATTACCGATAGTCGCCGAGTGAAAACTGATGACCTTTGGAGTTTGTGATATGTATGCATCTCCCTGGCGAGAAGCACCGGAGGGCTGAATAATCCTACTGTAACTAAGGCTCCAAGTGCGGCTGCACCTGTTCCTATGGAAACAGAGGCAAATAGAAAAATTGTTGAAAATAATACTCGAACAATAGTCAACCAATCATTGCCGCACTGATCATGAATAGTGGGATACGACTTGTCCCATAAACACCATCATATACTGCCTGTTATCGCAAAGGTTTCTTGCATTCTCTTATTTGTATACAGAATTTTGAAATTCCCAGACAAATGTGCAAATCTGCTTGTGATCAGAATCTTAGCTGTGCAGTTTTCTAGAAGCTTTTATTTGTCTTGTTGGACGTAGCAAGAGCAACTATTACTATGAATGAGGTGATTTTTGAGAAATGCCTTTCAGCTATGAGAATCAGATTATTCTCAAATTGGTTTGAAAGACCACAAAACAATGGATTGAAGTCGATGATGGTGTAGAAAAAATGCACAGTGAATACTGACACTGTTATCCCGAACCTCGACTTGAAAACATTGTTTCGTGATCATTCCAGCGAATTCATGGAAGACCTCTTCAGACGCCCGTGTTGATCTTTAATAACATTGTTACTGAGCCTTCCAATATTGAATGCATCGTATGAGTGGGTAGTGTGACTTTCAAATTGCTTCAATGACTGTGGTTTGGTTGTTTCTTTCTTTCTGATTGGTTCAGAGCGATAGCATTTGATGTTCGAATAGAACTTCCCATTAGAGCAGTTTTCGTATGACTGTGAAACGTCACGGCACACGGCGCTGTCACGGTACGAAGTTGATGACTGCTGAGCCAATCACAGCGTGCGACGTTGTTCATTCCAGGGGTGGATTCAGGATTTTCTAAGGGGTGGGTGCACCCGTGTACACACCTGTAGTGTGTGTGTGAGGTTCACCCGTAGTATTTGCGAGCGAATAGGACACAGTAGTGCAGAAGGCAGTGTTCCTGTCTTTAGGGGAGCGGGGGTGTACACCGGCCCAACACCCTCCCAGTAACTCCGCCACTGCGTCCAATAATATGCTTGGACAGGGCACCATTACGGCACGTCTGTGTCGTGGGTTTTTCACAGTCATACAAAAATTGCTCTAATGCGAAGTTTACTTCAATACCTATAACAATGCTTCCAACAAGTGGAACTCCGACTGCCAATCCAGCACTGTAACTCACGTAGTTAGCAATTCTTCTTCTCTTGCTGAATGTTTTGCTCCCATACAGTGGACACTCAAACATGTGAAGGCCTTCGTTGCATTTCTTCCTACAAAGCCAGCAGAATTTTGTCCGACAAAAACTACATTGTACAATGTTACATGTTCCATCGTATTTATATTTCTCTGTCAAGGTAGCGCACCTGGGGCATCTTTTGTAGTCTTTGCTACTTTTTATCCAATCTTCCTGGTCTTCCTTGGATCCTTCCTTTCCCAGTTGCTTCAGTTCTTCTTCTGATCGACTTGGATAATTCTTCCCTAAGTGCCACGCTTCGGTTGATGAACTTTCCTCTTCGTAATCCAATTCATTCCTTCTGTTTTCCAGCTTCATGTAAGCATTTCTTAGTGGAGCATTATCAAGTACGGAGAGAATAAACAGCGTATCGATTTTCTCTTTGCAGTCCAGACGAGGGCACTCGATCCTCGTGATCATGTTTTGCACTTGCTCTCTGAAATAACGATTAAGGCACGGCTTGCAAGTGTAGTGTCCACAATTTGGGCCACTGGGTTCTGGATCTTCGTTATACCCTTCCAAACAAGTAGTGCATTCATACTTAAACGGCTTTAAATTTGTCCCAACATTAGTGTCATCATCAGCCGCCGTTCCAACCAAGATGGCGCCGCCTTTTGGATCAGAATTCGGGGGTAAATCGAAGAGCTTTATTTTCTTCCTTTTTCTTCTCCACCAGTTTACCTTTGGCTCGGATTCCAAACCCTCTGTTGACTTAGGCGAATCCTTGTTTCTTTGAAATCTCTCTCTACGTTTGTTTTTTTTCTGGATAGGATCATAAGCAATAGTATCGTACCACACCTTGGCATTTTTGCTGCCAACAGCCAGCACCACATCCCAAGGGTCATAAAAGTTCGTACAACCCTTGTTACGACACTCAATTATTTCGACTCCACTGGAAATCTCGCCGAGAAGATAAGATCTCAAATCTATTCGATCGTCCACACTACGCCTGCCTTTGCAGGACATAGCTCTGGAAATGACGCCTTTTTGATTCCGCTGAAGTTTACAGTTGATATGACTTTTGATTGCTCTCCAGTGATTGTCTTCTGTTGGTTCAGGCTTCTCGACTGTGTCGTCAAAATCGTCGATATTCTCGTAATGGTACATAGAATCTCCTTCAAGCGCACCACAAACTTGTTTGAGCCTACGCAATGTTTCTGAATCATTTACTTTCGGTCGTATCCATTTTTGGATCTTTATTTGACTAAGGTGAAGATTCGTAGGCTTACTATTAGTACTTTTCACGTCTTCTGGGTGGTTCCTTCTTTCGTCTTTTTGAATTTCAGCCGTTATTTCTTTCGCAGGGTCGTCCTTGCACTCATCTTTGTTTTCCATCACCAAAGAAGGTTCTCCTCGTCTTGGCACTTCGACGGTTTCCTCAATCTTTTTCCTCAGCTCTTTGAATGACATCTTTCTTTCTAAAGAAAATTCGCTTGTTTCTTTTGAATCGTTTTTGTTTTGATCGTTTGTACTTTCATTTTTCATTTCGCTGCATCCCACTGGATAACGCACAAGCAGGTCTTCTCCGTCGCTGCTTTTCCTCATCGAAATTCCTTCGTCTGAGCTTTCTTCCAGTCGGACATGCACTTCCATTTTCTATTAATGGAATATTTAATACCATTAAAGTGTTTCTATCTGGTTACATCGCACTTTCTTCCTCGAATCCTGCTGCAAGGAAATATTTGGCGACGAAATTTTTGGCGTTAATTATGCGCGCACGATTGTTTCGTCATCAAATCTATGACGTTACGTTGAAAGCGCGCGTCGGAAGTTTCTTTACCTTGTTCGCGGGCTTAGTTTGTGTCCTTCGATTCAAAACTGACGCATTTGAATGACAAATAGCCTATATTTCATTGATTAGAATTCGAGCTCCACAGATGGAATTCTTAAAGCGAATTCAAAAACTATTTGCGATAAAGTAGATAGAAGATAATTGTTACAAATAACCGGCAGAAATGCGAATCAAATTAAGCAAAAAATGAAACGTTATACAGTTTGTTTAAATTTGGAATAAATTATTTAGATATAATTGTGGAGTTCAGGGAGAAAAGTTTAACAGTCCTACGAAAAGAGCAGAAAATCAAAATTCATATTTCAATAAATATTTTTGCAGTGCTCTTGGGATAGGTAATGCTGTGATGGCGTCCAGTCTTTTTGGTCCAAGTAGTTTTCTTATGGCCCAACGGCATATGCAAGTCAAAGGTTGGACCTCACCTATTAAAAATAAATAATATATCAGCAAATATCTATTGGCTTGAACTCTTTAATAAGGGTTGTTTGGTGAGGAGAGTGATTAGTAATAGCTTACTCAATCATTAATGCAATGCATCATGGGATAACTTGGGGAGGACAAGGACATAGAAGAGTAGCTTTTGAGACAATATTCCACTTTGTGATGTGCAACATCTGATGTGAATAGTCTTGAAGTCTATTCTAGAACGTTTTAACCCCATTTCAGATAGTTTCTTTCTGAAGACTGAAAGAGAAATGTCCAGAGCCAAATTATCTGGTGCCATCTGATACAAGCAGATGGGTGTATTGCAACATCAGTCAAAGCAGAGGATGAATTGCAATGGGTGCAAGTACCAGTGAGTATGATCCATGGGCTTTGCAATGGGTGCAAGTACCAGTGAGTATGATCCATGGGCTTTGCAATGGGTGCAAGTACCAGTGAGTATGATCCATGGGCTTTGCAATGGGTACAAGTACCAGTGAGTATGATCCATGGGCTTTGCACAGGAGAGTGCAGGTGTTCATATTAGTGAGTAATCATCATACATCACATTAATAAACTCCCTTAAAACTCACTTTACTAAGCACATTAACTGCATGATATTACAACCATCATCACACACTAAAGCCCTTTCCAGCATTTACCTTCATAAGTTTCCAAAATATGCCAGGCTACTGATCCCTCTTCTGATTTGTCTATTGGTTTATTTCCTTCATGGTCAGTAACATTTACATCTGCTCCACACTTGAGTAGATACTCCATACTTCTATACCTACCCGTGTAAGCACACATATGAAGGGGTGAATACTGGTCATATCGTTTTGATACTTGATTGACATTTGCTCCTGCATTCAACAATATCTGTAGCAAAAATATATGAAGATATGATATTCCCTTTTACTTTGGGTGTTATGTTTTTTGCATCTCAGATCAAGTAATTCTCTTGAGTATTATTTCTTTGCTAGTGTTAAAGATTGAGAAGGTACATTATTTTTGTCAGGTACTATCCAGTTTAAAACTTCTGGGACTCCAAGTGTACTAAGGGGGAGCCTATCAATCTCTGCCCCCCCTCCCTTGTTCCTAAGATAAACCCAAGATGTTTGAAATGGGAGAAGGAAGATTTAATGATGTTATTTTTGCTTACCTTGATTATATCATGACCATCATCTGAGTAGAAACATGAAGTAAAAAGGGGCGTGTTACCATATGCATCAATGGCATTAATATCACAACCAGCTGATACCTGTCAAAATGTATTATAACATAGCTTCCTTGTATGTCGCCTTGACAAATTAACACGTAGTCCAGCAGAATATCTTCTAGTTAATATGCAACTGAGACCACATTTACTAATATGATTTGAAGGAGGAGAAGCTAAAGGACAGGACAGGGAGTGGGGTGGGGGTGGGGGGTTACTGGAATGGTAGCAACGCCCCTTAGAAAAAAGGGACTCCCCTTGTCACAGAAAATAACAATATGACTTTCCAGTTGAAAAAATGACCCTCCCTGAACTTGCATTAATAAATAAGTACCCCTCCTCCAAACTTAGTGACAAACTAACTAAACTTAATAACAGCTGTGAAGGAGACTAATACCTAACTAGCCCTTCCCTCTTAAAAAAGATGTATGTACAAAATCAAATAATTTGATGTCATGCTACAATACACAAGACAAAAAGTCCTGAAGCTGTAGCTTGCTTGTGAGTAACATATTAGATCAGTTTTCGTATGACTGTGAAAAGCTCGCGGCACGAACACGGTCAAGGCACGGCAACGCACGGCAAAATTCCAAAAACATCACGTTCGCGGCAAGGCACGCTGACGGCACGAACCGTGCCGCGAACCTTTTCACAGTCATACAAAATCTGCTCTGTCGCATCCCATTACGTAAAACGCAGCGGAAAACACTGATGGGATAGCTGTGGAATTTTACTGTTTACATGATATGCAATGTGTAAACAGAAAAAGCAAAACACGATTTGCTCTATATGTTTTACCAAATTTGATCAAAATACTAGGAATCTTCCAACGATCGATCGCCTTACCAATAACTCGATACACTCCTGCTGCGACGAATGGCAAGCTACATGCAATGGCGTCCTTCCAAAACGATTATTCCTAATATTCACATCACAGCCTGCATCGATGAGTACTTCAACACAGTTAATTCGATTATTCCGTACAGCTAAATGAAGAGGCTCGGTCGGGAGCGTAGACGTTTTATCTGGCCCAAGACCATCGATTCTTGCTTCAGCAGCCAGTAGTGCCCTAACGCATTCTTCGAAGCCATTTCTGGCCGCATAAGCTAAAGGAGTCAGCTCAAAATGATTCGTTACGTCGACATTAAGAGCTTTATATTTTAAAAGCTGTGTTAGGTTGTCATAATTTCCTGATTTAGCGGCTTGAATGAGTGGTATTTCGTCTTCATCGTCCTGCTGGTATTGACGTCCTTTGTTTTGGTTGCCCATTCATGGAGATACTTGCTCCGTCCCGTACCTACAGTAATAGCTGGCCTCCAGCTCCTACAGGGAAAGATATGCGCGCAGTGTTCTAGCCCTTTTATAGTGCGAAGTTCAAGTCATACTTTGGAAATTCACAACTAACTTCGTCGATGAACTTCGAACTTTCTTCCGGTGCAAGTTCAATAATTCGTTAAAAATCAACTTCAAGGTTTACAATCATGAGCCGCTCGACCAAAGAAGGGCATTGCATTGCCTAAGGATTGCTTCAAGGTAAAAAAAAGTACCATCTTTAAAAAAGACTGAATATCTTATGAATTACCGAACTTACGCGAGAAGTAGGTTCGAAGTTCGCCAACGAAGTTCTTGTGTACTTCCAAAGCACGACCTGAACTTAGGAACTTCCAAACGAACTTCAGAACTCGCATGTCAATAGTTATGTAACGCCAGGGGCGGATCCAGGGGTGGTGAAGTGGGTGGCTAGCCACCTCCATTTTGGAATGGCAAAATATACTAGAGTGAAAAGTACAGCTTCTTTTGCAAAAACTGGCACGTTTTTGTTTCATTCTATTTAACAAGTATTTTTCACTTAAGGACGTTCATGGGCAAAAGATCCTCTAGACAGATTTTTTTAAAATTTTGCATGATGAAAGAAAAACATATAAG
>JAAAQI020132022.1:0-13418 GCA_011800005.2 Stichodactyla mertensii | reverse complement strand
TGAAGATGAAGATGAAGATGAAGATGAAGATGAAGATGAAGATGAAGATGAAGATGAAGATGAAGATGAAGATGATGAAGAAGAAGAAGAAGAAGTGAATTGGTAAAAACAAATGTGAACAAATTTCAAATTGACTTCAGATGGACACTGATGAAAATTGAATCTAATCAATCAAATCTCTAAAAAGGAAAAATTCAATGTTATTGATTTATGCTATCCTATAAATAATTTGTTAAATGTTTATGTTTAAATGGCTCTTAGATTTATACAAAACTATATGAGAGTTAAAATATATATACAACTATTTACAAATTTAATATATATGTGCAATATGTATGTGTGCTACCACAGCTAATGACTTGGCTTCAAAAGTGCAGTTCTGCAGTTAAACGCTTTAGATACTAGGAGTTTTGAAAGGAAAACATATACCATTACCTTTGCTCCGCCTCAGCAATCATTTCTTTTAATCCTTCCAAAGACTGCACATTAGAAGAAAAGTATCATTAGAAACAAGGAAGAATGTGATTAAAACATGAACAGGCACAGCACATACCCCCCATCGATCAGCAACAACAGCTTCTAATGAGCGTCTTTCTTCTTCAGCTTGTTCAGTAGATCTCTGGAGAGATTTCTTGAGCCACATTACATCATAGACAGGTGAAACATCTAATAGACAACAGTAAATCTAGTGAGTTTTATCTATAAGTATACAGACACAGTACACATCTGGAACTCAGTACACATCTGGAACAGATTTTTTTCTGAGTTCCTTGTCTCTGCACTATTTCTATTTCTATTTATTACACAGAAAACATACATTATTTAGATCATTTTGCCACACTGTTATCATCCACATGTCAATATTACATCAATTGCATCAAATCACACCACATCACATCACACCACACCACACCACACCACACCACACCCAATCCAATCCCATTCCATCCTATCGCATCACATCCCATCACATCCCATCACAACACAACACATTATATCCCATCCCATCCCATGGCATCACATCCCATCACAACAACACAACACATTATATCCCATCACATCCCATTGCATCACATCACATCCCATTCCATCACATCCTATCCTATCCCATCCTATTCCATCCCATCTCATCATATATCACACAACATCCTATCCCAACTGATCACACCCCATCACATCACACCATACCACATCCCATCCCAAAAACTCATATTACATCCCATCACACCACATCCTATCCCATCCCATCCCATCCCATCCCATCCTATCATATCTCATCCCATCCCATCAAATCATATCCCATCCCATCCCATCGCACCACCTCACATCACAGTACATCCCATCACACCAATACTGCACCTCATCAAATCACATCACACCACATACCATACCATCCAATCCTATTACATCCCGTCACATCCCACCACATCACATCACTTCACATCACATTATTCTCGCATTTCATTTCATTATTATCAAGATCACATTTTCATACTATCGCACTATCATCAAACTTTAACATTATTGTTTTATGTCAACAATGGGCTATTATCACGTGATGGTATGTTGTCATCACATCACTCTACCAGGCACTAAACCAACCTGAAGGTATTTCGTCAGATTCTGATTTATAAGCCGATGGCAAGCCCAGTCCTCCATCTTTGCAATATGGATTCAGTTCCTTAGGGTGCTGCTCAGGCTAAAAATTATTTAAATGAATGGTAAATTACATAACAATATACATTTAGTCTCCTAGTTTTCAAGAGATTATAACAGAATTACATCATAAGATCATAAACTGTATATCCTGCAAAAACAAGCTCTCTTGGGGAATTAGGGAGATTTGAGGAAGGAAAAGAAGGCCCCGAGGATGGAGCAACCAATATTAGGAATTTGGTGTCCTGCATATGGACAAACTTTCCTTTCTCCTCTTTCCCTGTCCATTCCCTCACAGCCTAAAGAGAGCCTGAATGTGGGGTGTGAACGGTAAAGTATAAAATTGTAGACTGTACTCTTGAACACACAACATTTTCCATCTGCCTCCTTAGAGAATAATAATCTAATAAAATATAATAACAGAATAAGTAAAAAATTATTTACCATGTCCAATGGGGAAAGCTTTTTCTCTTTTTTTATCTTCATTGCCTCATCCTCTTCTTTCTTAAGCTGTTTTGCTGTAGTACCTCCAGAGAAACATGGAAACAACATCCAGCTTTCACGCTGAGAATGTGTTGATAACCACAAAGAACCATTAAGACTATTTTATTGAAACAAAAGATTAATAACTCACAAAAACATCATTCCTAACCTGAGTTGCTATCTCCTTTTTGTTGGCATCATTCATGTTATCATCCTCCATGTTATCAGCACCCTTAACAACCCATTTATCAGGTAAGTCCTACCACACAGCAAATCAATACAGCAAATACATGAGTTCACTTTCTGTGCATCATGTATATATTACACGAATTACTCCAAACATTAAGAAAAGGTGCTTTCAGAAATGACCTTTAAAAATGAAAATGGTAGTTTGTTTTATTAGTTCTTCCCACCAGAGCCCCTGGCAACTAAGTTTACAATATGATGAGTGGAACAATTATGTGTTCAATATGAGGTGCCATCAAAATCTGCTCTTTTACTCAGTAAACTAAGTAGATATGAAGTGCTTAAGCTTCTACATACTGAATCTGAATCAGAACTTGCCTCATTTTCCTTCTTTAATCTCTGTAAAATTAAAAACGAATCATTTTTAAAAGAATAAATAGTTTACTTCAACATCTAAATACAAAAATCACGTAGTTAATTTTTATCACAACTATTTCTGATTATGCTCTAGTCAAAGTAAACTCCAACCCCCACAATCCAGAACAGGATCACAGTTGTCAAACAATGATGCTCCAGGGGATGGGGATAAAGTAAAGATTTGACTAGCATGGTGGAGGAAGTGTGGTGATGAATACTTATTTTTATTACACATTTAGGATAGATATCCATGTGATAAAGACGTAAATAAAATCCATATCAGTGAAGTGATACGATATCACTTCACAGTAAACTGTCCAATGATGTTTTGAACAATAAAATAGTTTTCTGTGTTACTGTATCGACCCTAAATGTGTAATAAACAAATTATCACATGTTAAGAGCTTGATATCGTTTTTATTCACTAGTTTTCCGTATCATATTGCAGACTCACTTGTTCGCGATACGACGGAAAATGTTGTGAATAAAAACGATATCAAGCTCTTAACATGTGATAATCTCACATGATTTTTTCACAAACTTTTTCATGTTTACTTCTTGACAATGGTATTTGATATTTGGTAATTACTATTCTATACAAGTTTTTTTTTTTTTTTTAACTGTAAATAAGAAAGGGTGATAAAGAAAATAGTGAAATTCCCATAGATTGAGATTAATCAAGATAAAAAACCCACTTCTAATCACTGAATATCTTCATTATTGTTATTAACAAGCAATTAAACTGTACATTACAATATTAAAGATAATTTTAATAAAGACTTCTCTTATACATGTGGAGGGTCAGAAGAAGGCAACATGGTGGCATTTGACAATGAACAGTGTCCAATTATTTGATTTCACTTCACTTGTGTTAGCATACTGATCAATTAACCCACCAAAACAATTGATATGACCAGTTTTCAAAGTCGTTCAAAATGAATATTACAGTAAGTTGTAATAAACCTCAACTTACCATCTTTTGGTCTTAGAGAAAATCAAGTCCGACCATACCAGAGTCTCCCAAATTCCTCCCTTACTCACTGGGAGGAGTTTAAGGAAACTTATATTAGAGGGTAATCTGAACATGGTTACTGGCATTTTTATCTGATGTGGCCTCAGGGGGTAGGGGATTTGATGTTTATTTTTACACCACTCTATGGGGTATTTACCAAAATTTGTACAACCCATTTGTCATATATTGTATGCCCCACTAATCACCACCCTGTCCCAGGTTCAGGGGGGTAGGGGTTTACTTTGACTAATGCATTACATGTAGCAGAGCTAAAAATAATGACTTATTAATTGCTGGTCATGACGACCAGACAAATTAATACAAATTCATACTTCTATTAACATAATTGATTTTACTGCTAATGCAATTTGAACTAATAACTCAAGGGTGACCAGTAAGACAAATGTTTGACCAGGTATGTTCCCATTTTGGCTGGACAATGATGATCACAAGCTATTTTGAGCCCTGTGTAGCTTCCAGCTTACCCTGCTCACAAAGGTTTATTTCTGGCCTCCATTTTGAATTTAGTTTTCCTCCCTCCAACCTACTACTCAGCCTTACAAAGGGGAAGAAAATTGGCCTCAGCTGGCAAGGTACTCACAGCTGTGTTTATATAGAGTACTAAAAAGATACCAATGTCACACTAAACACACTGTGCTCATGGGTCCACTCAAGTTTGGATCATTAATTTGCTGGCACCATTATATTGTAATTGATAAGAGTAAAGTACATAGCTGGCTAACGAAAAAAGGTTTTTCCATGTGGCAAGCAACATCCATTTTTAAAGTTACTTCTACATCATCGGTTTTATTGAAAATGTCTCCCCAATTAGTGGACTACTTATGGTCTGCTAGGAGACTAGACACTTTAATAAAGTTAATTCATTCATTCATACTGGTACCTTTTTGTGTTTCTTGCTTTTCTTTTCTCTGTCTTTTTTTCCTTTTTTCTTCTTCTTTTTCTTTAAACATGAAAACAGTAATTGATGAAGAAGACAGGTTAAGTTTATTTTAAAGTCAAATAAAAAGTATTACACTGGCGACAAGGATGAAAATCTACTTAGGTAGTACTTCAGCCCCTAGTTCCGTTACAAAGTCAAATTCATACATTCAAGAAAGTTTGAAAATGTCAAAAAGCCACAATGAACAAGGCACCTGTGGTTCATCAGCTTCAAGTTCAAGTTTGAAAACAAAGATCAGAAAGACAGAAGTTAATGGTTTGCATTGATTTGACACCAAGGGAGAGCCTACTTTCAAATCAATGGAAGAAATTGAAATGAGCATTTAAATTGCATTTGATGGCAAAATGATGAGCAAAAGGTACTTACAGTACCAGCAAGAGATAATAAATGTAATAAGTGCCATAACAAGGGACATTTTGTAATTTGCTGTAAGACTAAAGCAAAACAACCTGAAAAACCTTTCAAGTATCAGAGGAAAAGCCCATTACTGGCTATACCTTTAAAGTAGGACAGCAAGACTACAAACAAGGTGGCAACATAAGCTGCATCCTTGCAACATTATAGATAAAGGAACCTTAATGTCCAAAGAAACAAAGCATTAAGTGTCAGTCAAAGAAGAGTGAAAAGACGTTGTTTGCATTTGGTCAGACAGAACCTCTAGAGATTCTTGAAACATTTACTTAGAGATCAGCTGTGAGAGCAGTGGGTTGAGTTGTGAAGACATGTTTACAGCAGTGAAAGGAAAGGTGTGAAACCTTCTTCGAAAAGCAAGTGCAGAGAAACTACATGTGTTCAGAGTTGGACCAGCCAATGTTTATGAGCTAAATGTTGTTGGAAATGATATGTACTTCTGAACTCTACTTAGGAGTTGGAAAACTCAAGGACTTTCAGTTAAAGTTACAAATACATGTAGATGACAAGATTAAACCATTGGCCCAACTGGTTAGAAGACTGCCGTGTAGTTTAAGAAGCAAAGTAGATAAGAAACTTGATGAACGTTTATCCCTAGACATAATAGAAGTACCACCAAAAGAACCAACAGGATGGGTTTCACTTCTGGCCTTGGTGCCAGGCCTGATAGAGATGTCAGCATCCACATAGACATGACAACAGCCAATTAAGTTCAAGGGAAAGCCACCCAATACCAACACTTCAAGAAATTCTGTATGATATGAATGTGGCAACAGTGTTCTCAAAGTTGGACCTCAAGTGGGGTTTTCATCAAATAGAGCTGGATGAGGAATCACGCCACATTACAACATTGTAACTCACAGAGGATTATATTGGTATAAGTGCCTGATGTTTTGATCATATCAGCTCCAGAGATCTTCTACCAGAAAGATGCACTACAAGGCCTGAAGTATCTGCAATCATAGCTGATGATATTGTTGTTTTCAGTGCTGGAAACAAGGTACTGAACTGGCTAAGAGAAAGTGGTTTGACCCTCAACAAAGCTAAATGCCAACTATGAGTTCCAAAGTTGACATACTTTGAACACAAGTTAAGCAGGAAAGGAGATTCTGCAGGTGAAGGAAAGGTAGCAGCAGTAATGAATGCAAGACTACCACAGGAAACTCACATGTAAGGAACACGTGTTGTGGCAGATCCTGGACCAACAGCCATAGGAGCTGTTATGGTTGTATTGCCAGGGTGGTGAATGGAGAGCTGTAGATGCATCCAGAAATCTTACCAATGGTTAATCTATTAATGGTTAATCTACCAATGGTTAATCTATAATCTAGCATTAGTATGGTTAATCTATATATTCAATCTATATTTATTTGGTGAGTTCAAGCTTGAGACAGACCACAAGCCACTAGTGTGCATCTTCAGCAAGACATCAAAGCCTTCACCACAAATAGAAAGGTGGGCGTTGTGGATGAGGATACAAGTACCACGTTGTCTATCAACTGGGAAGAGCTAATATTGCAGATTCTCTTTCAAGACTGCACAAATACAATGGGGAAGATCAAAGTGGGGAACAAGAAACATGCAATGCCCTTAAGCCAACCGGAAACCAGAAATCAGACCACCGTCGATGCACTAAACACTCCTCGCAACAAAAGTAATCAACGAGAACATCAACCCAATTCCAGTTCATCACTAACTGCAAACCAATGCAAATACTGTGGGAGTTCACACCAAAGAGGAAAATGCCCCACTTACGGAAAAACATGCGCAAAATGCCACAAGCTAAATCATTTTGCTGCTGTTTGTCTGTCAACGTCACGCAAAGTACACTATTCAAGCGAAGGTCAGTCTGATTATGTCAGCAACACAGGAAATAGCGACGTGGATCACGTATTTATAGGGACACTGTCATGTGATGAAAATTACGATATCCACACACTTAACAACACAAAGGACAACGATCGTGATTGGGTCATCTCTCTACGCTCGAATGACAGTGTAACGCAATTCAAAATGGATACTGGTGCCCAAGCAAATGTTCTACCAATGTCTACACTAAAAAGATTATCTTATAAGCCCCCCCATCGATAAGACTTACACAAGACTTACAGCGTACAACGGAATGGACATACCAGTTATGGGAAAGTGCACGCTAGAAATACATCACAACAACGCAATCCATTCAGTTCCCTTCATCGTTGCTGACACTACGTCCCCGCCACTACTGGGACTTCAGACATACGTTGATCTTAATCTAATTAAGCGTGTCTGGGCACTGAATGCCAATGCGCCAGACTTCATACAAGATTACAAAGATGTGTTCGGAGAGCTTCGATGCTTGAAAGGAGAATACCACATTAACATTGATCCCAACGCAACACCAGTGATTCGCCCACCTCGTAAAATACCGATCGCACTAATGGAGAAACTTAAAGCTGAGCTAGAACGCATGTGCAAGCTGAATGTCATCGAAAAAGTTGATGAACCGACTGACTGGGTTAGCTCGATGGTGATCGTTGAAAAAAGCAATGGCCAACTACGCATCTGTCTAGATCCCAGAGACTTGAACACAGCAATCAAACGTCACCACTACCCTATGCCAACTGTTGATGAGGTCCTTTCCAAACTCGGTGGAGCCAAAATATTCTCAAAGCTAGATGCTTCAAGAGGTTACTGGCAAATCAAAGTTGATGAGGCGAGCGCAAAGCTTCTAGCGTTCAACACGCCGTTTGGACGCTATTGCTTCAAAAGACTTCCGTTTAGAGTCCACATCGCAGCTGAAATATTCCAGAAGAGAGTTGCTGAAGTCATTGATGGCATAGAAAATGTAGCAAATGACCAAGATGACATCAGTGTTTTTGGCCGACACAGAGAGCAGCATGACCAAGCATTAAAAGACGTCCTAAGCAGAATCAGAGAGTCAGGATTGAAACTTAATGAGAAGTGTCGAATTGGAGTCACCGAAACAACATTCCTTGGCCACGTAATCTCGGCAGAAGGAATCAAGCCAGATCCAAGAAAGATCGAAGCCATAATAAACATGCCTATTCCAAGCAGCAAAACAGAGGTTCAACGATTTCTAGGCATGTTGACGTACCTTGGTAAATTCTTACCGCACCTCTCCGAGGAAACAGCCCCGCTTAGACAACTTCTTGAAAAGGATGTTGACTGGCACTTTGATGAACGCCATCACAACGCGATACAGAGATTAAAGAACCTCATGACAAGTAGCCCGATACTCACCTACTATGACCCCAACCTAGCACTAAGGATCACATCAGACGCGTCTAAGTCAGGTCTAGGTGCCGTACTTGAGCAATGTCATCAAGATGTCTGGAAGCCCACTGCTTATGCCAGCAGAGTAATGACACAAAGCGAACAGAACTATGCTCAGATTGAAAAAGAGACACTGGCAATTGTTTTTGCATGTGAGCGATTCCATGAATATGCCTATGGCAGACCAGTGACAGTTCGATCAGACCGCAAGCCACTTAAAGCAATTTTCGCCAAACCACTTAACAAAGCCCCTCCACGCTTACAGAGGCTACTACTTAGACTCCAGCGCTATGACTTGCACGTCCAGTACACTCCTGGAACAGAAATTCCAGTTGCAGACACACTCAGCAGAGCTTACTTGACGAAAGAACAAAAACCAGAAATAGCCGAGCAAGACATCAACTACCACATACACTCTGCACTACACAGCCTGCCGGTTTCAGACACAAAGCAAGAAGAGTTCAAAACTGAAACTGCGAAAGACCAAACCCTACAACAGTTGAAATGCTTCATTCAAGATGGTCTTCCACCAAACAAGAGTCTAATCCCGGATGTGGTAAAGCCATACCTTACATATCTCAATGAAATCTCAGAGGCACAAGGCATCCTTCTAAGAGGAAATCGAATAATTGTACCAACATCAATGAGAAAAGAGATGAAAGCAAGAATCCACGAAAGGCATCTAGGCATTGAAAGATGCAAAACTAGAGCAAGAGAATGCATCTTTTGGCCAGGCATGGCCACTGAGATAGCAGATATGGTCTCTCGCTGCGAAACATGCATTCAATCAAAGAGAAAACAGCAAAGAGAGCCGCTAATTCCACTGCCACCAACTACACATGCTTGGAGCAGAGTAGCATGCAATTTATTTCACATGAATGGAAGAGACTATCTGCTAATAGTTGACTACCACACAAGCTACCCAGAAGTGAGCTTACTTACAGAAACAACCAGCTCAGCAATTATTACGCACACAAAATCAATCTTTGCAAGGCATGGCATAGCAGACTCTGTCATCACCGATAATGGTCCCCAATTTGCAAGCAAGGAGTACCGTCATTTTGCAAGACAGTGGGAGTTCAAACACACAACCACAAGCCCGCTACACCCCGAGCAAATGGCAAGGTCGAGTGCACAGTACAGACAATTAAGGGACTTCTCAAGAAAGCAACCAGGTCTGGTGAAGATCCATATCTTACACTACTAAATTTCAGGACCTGCTCAGCACCTGATGGAACTGCATCACCAGCAATGTTCCTGATGAACCGGAATCTTAAGATGCGTTTACCAGAGTTAAATGAGCGGGAAATCTCAACAAAGCCGCTGAAGCAAAAACAACACTATGACAGGGGAACCAAAACACTCCCAGAAATCTCCAATGGATCCAATGTCAGACTACATGATGGCAAGAGTTGGAGCATCCGAGGACAGGTCATTGAAAGAGCCGAAACTCCAAGGTCATACATCATACAAACTGAAACCGGAGGGCAACTACGAAGAAACCGTCAAGATATATTAGTTACACAACAACCAGAACCGGAAGGACCAAAGACACCTGACTGCGAAGAACAACCAAATCCTGAGACTTCAAATGAAATACAACCACCACCAACAGAAGTCCAGACAAGCCCACCCAATAGCTATGCATACATAACCCGCTATGGAAGGACTGTCAAGCCACCAGCACAATACCAATGACTTTAACCAAAGAACATTACTTAAAGACTCTATAAGGACAACATTAATTGATCAATATGTATATAGCCAACCATTGTTTCAGTTTACATATTTCCCAGCCTTTAAAGAAAGGGAGATGTCATGAGTAATTCTATACCTGAGTTAATGATCATGTAACTACTATGAGAAATATGATTCATTCCAATAAAGCAGTCAATGGAGCAGCACGCTTGTCCTTGATTATTACAAACACCACATAGCACAACAGGTGTCACACCACCATCACTGATGTTTATTCATGAACTGAGAACCAAGTTGCCAGAACTAAGGAAAGACAAGATTGCAACTGATGAAGCTATCAGAGACAGATACTGGAACATGAAACAAACCAGTAAATTACAACAAGATGACAAGAAGGAAGCAACCCAAATACTATCCATCCAGGAGAGACAGTCCTGCTCCAGAATACAAAGACCTTGGGTAAACTAGCTCCAAACTATGAGAGTGAGCCCTACAAAGTTATGGAGGAAGGAAGGAACAGAAGTAACCATACAGGGAAGTTGCAGAGCAAGAACCACTACATCAAAGCCGTGAAACCCAACCTTTAATCAGTTCAAGACCAAAGTGAGAGAAGAAAATACCTGAAAAGCTAAAGGGCTATGTTATAGACTCATAACCACTATTAAGAATGGTGCACCAGGCTGTTCAAGATGTTACTTGGGTTTTCTGTATTGTTTCTTACCATGTCATTTTTTTTAACAGGAAAAAGGAGGGATGTGGTGTTTGCATGAGAAATTGTATAATGTGACACAGGGGAATGTGCATTACGGCAGATATAGAAAAAGGACAGAATGCATGTGGAGTTGAGTGAGTGTCAACTTATGATTGTTTCAACCAGGTTACGTTTATTTTACAGTGGATTTCACATAACTTTTGACAATCAGATTCCGAAGTTTGTTCCCAAGTTCCGAAGTTTGTCGGCAAACTTCAAACATTCATTACAAAGTTCGGAATGAACTTGGCAAGTTCAAAACAAACTTCCGAACTTTGTTGGCGACAAGGTTGACTAGTAGATTACCGCTAACAAGCTTCAAAACAAAACAGATAAAGATTCTTTTGAAAAAAATACATAGAAAACTTTCAGTAAATTAATTTACCTTAAGATTGCAACTTAAACTTAACCAATTACCACATGGAGTCAAAAAAGCGCAAAGTGAATGTTTGTCTACTTCAGCGAGGCAAGAAATTCCACAATCACAAAAGGTAAGCTTAACCGAATTACACTTCACTAAAATCACACTTCAAGATAAATTTTGCAAGAAATTTCTAAAATTATATTTTAATTCCAGGCCACACTACCTGCCTTTGATGAACACTGAAAAAAGCTGAACTGATAATTTGGGAGAAGGAGGAATGCAATGAAATTACATTAACATTAACTCCATGCAGAATAATGTGCCCAATCAAAAGTAGTATGCAGTCACTGTCACCATAGAGGTCACAGTGACCAGCAAAACAAACCTTGTTTATTGAAGAAATGTACTGAATACTTTTGCTGTGGGACCAAAGATAAACACCCAGAGTATTTTTCACATTTGAATAGCCTTAAAACTGAACTACGAAGGAAAGAAAACGCCATATATGAACTTGAGATCAATCACTTTAGAATAATTTATCCACAGCGTCTTCATAAGTTGTGAGACATGCCAGATTTTAGACAGATTTACGAATCTGTGCTTGCTTTAGCCCTCCAACCAAATTTTTTATGAACGTACTTAGGAAGCGCTTTTCCTTGTATAGAAAAACAATCCACAATTGTTTATAAAGATCGTCAAAGAACTTAACTTGGAATTTCGAAATTTGTCGCCAACAAAGTTCGGAAGTTTGTTTTGAACTTGCCAAGTTCATTCCGAACTTCGTAACGTATGTTTGAAGTTCGCCAATGAACTTCGTAACTTGGGAACAAACTTCGGAATCTGATTGTCAAAAGTTATGTGAAATCCACTGTAAAGTCAAATATTACATTATTTAGTGACAAGGATAAAAATCTACCAGGGAAGTATTTCAGCCGCTAGTTCAGTTGCAAAGTCAAATTCATACAGTCAAGAAAGTTTGAAAAAGTCAAATAAAAAGTTTTACAAATAAATAATATATTTAGGAAAATATATGCAACATGAGTGGCCCAACATAAGGAATGCAGCAGTTTAGCCATAGCATAAATATTTCTTTATAAATAACAAAACATGCAACAAACGATGATTTTTGCTAAGGCCAAAACAAGAAATATGACTGTGTGTTTCCGGTTGCATGATCAAAAGCCAGTTGGGTCAGTAATTTTTTTTTTTTTTTTTTTTTAAGAAATAAGAAAGAAAAGAAAAGAAAAAGATAAAGACATATTTTAATCTATATGGTTAAAAGGAAAGGAGTTGTGGCTTTATTGCAGGTGATAAAAAAGTTTGTATTTTAGAAGATTAACGATGCATTTTTTTGGTTCAAAGTTTTGAGAACAAGAGCCACTAAAGACGGTTAAAAAAAAGATTTCACTGCAAAATGGTCCTTCAGTTCTAAAGAGAACACTTTATATAACAGGTATATTCATTGATGTTGAATAAGAAATTTGAAAAATGTCAGCAAAAATTATGTAAAAAGTCGTGATACATACATAAACAATTAGGATAACTGTGACCCTGATGCACAAGAAAAATTTTAGCCCCACCACTTTTAAGCTTACTCTGCTGGCCCTATATCCCAGACAAAAGTTCAGTCGAATTCCAAGCCCAAGGGACAGCAGATCAAACCAAATCCCCACCATGGGCCTGCTCCCCTCCCCCCCCCCAGTTTAACATTAGCAACCTTAAGATTTGACGATAGGACAATCTAGGATGGCTACCGGAAGTGAAATTCTAGAATTTAGAACGTGCTGTGATTTAGGTCATTCAACTAGCTTCCCAAACAAACTGTCCTGGTGAAGCACTGACTTGCCCACAATGGCATACAGGGAGAACTGGTTGAAATACACGAGTTAAGCACATGCTGAATTCTAGAAATGAACTTCCTGTAGCCGTCCTAGATCGCCCCGTCGTCAAAACTTAGCGGATACCGATGCTGGATGCATTAGTGTTCATACAGTAACTTACCCTGGGTTCCAGAGGCTTTACTCTCGCTCCGGCGATTGTACTTCGGACGTGATGTCGCGAGGAGAAAATACCTCTGGGCGCATGAGTCACCCCTTTGATCGAACCGACCCAATCAGAGATCGTAAATTTTCCCGCGAGTCAGATTTTGACCCTGCCTTCTGATTGGTTATTATGAAAAACAAATGAATTCGAGTATTTTGAT